>JAGFNQ010002213.1:241797-302754 GCA_024364735.1 Boesenbergia rotunda
TACTATAACTAAACCATAGAAAGTTTCTAATAAATAATAAATAAGTATTTGAATCTTGAATTGCCCTATGATTCATATTCCATAATGTATCCTTTAATGGGTAAAACAAAAAAGACAATTCACTTTTTTTTTAATCCCCTAAGGAAATTTATGTTATTTTGTTCTCTCTAAAAACTCTATCGAATAAGTATTATGGCTTCCTAACTAGTTTGAATCCATGTTTTATGTAGTAGCTTTGTGTGCAAAAAAAAAAAAAAAAATCTTGAGTATTCCGTCCAAACAATAATTAATTGTAAGAATTGAATGTCACAACAACAGCAAACAATAGAGATTCCTGAACTGCAAAGCAATTAAAACATCTTGAATAAGCCGATGCATTCATCCGTGAAATCATTTAGAAAGAAGCAAAGCAAATAAAAAAAGTGTTGGTTCTAACACAGCAGAAGATTGGCAGATTAAAAGCTGAACCAAAAAAGGAACATAGTCAATAAATGGAAATGGCAAGAAAATTAATGTCAGAATTTATTAGAACTAAGTTCTGAGAAAGAAGACCATCTACTCACCATCTTCAGTTCCATCAAGCCATCGGAAGGCTGATAAGTCGCTAATCCATTAATGTTTAACCTACCCTGTCGCTCATCGAACCACGAATTCTTCGAATTTGTAGCGAACCAGCCCTCAATCAGATCGAACGATAACTGCATTAAACAACAAAATATTTTAAAACACAGGAAAAGAGGAAAAGAAGTTCAAAAAAAAAAAAAAAAAAAAGGAAAGCGACACTGTTTGAGAAGGGAGGATGAGGAGTCTACATGGTTCTCCGCGAGGCCGAGTTGTATGACGCCATCGGGATTGTCGAGGGGATGATAAGGGTCCTCGGAGCACTTCTTGTACCCCACGAAGTAGGCTGCGCTTTCGGAGGACTTGGCGATGGAGACAGCGCGGGAGGAAACAGCGGCGGGGCCGCGAGCGGAGCCGAGGGAGACGCGGGATAAGGTGCGTACGATTCCGGGGAGCTCGGCCTCGTCCGCGGGAGAAGAAGAGGAGGAGGGCGAGGGGGAGGAGCGGCTGCGCTTGAGGTAGATCTGGAGGAAGTAGAAGAGGGCGCAGGGGATGAGTGAGCCGAGGACGAGGCCGCCGCGGCCCTGGACGACGCCCTGGAGGGGCACGATGAGGCGCATGGCGGCGGCGCCTCCTCCGCGGGCGGCGGCCGGAGGGAGGGCGAGGGGGCCAGCTGAGGTCGCCTCTTCGTCGGCGGGGGATTCCTTGGCCTCAGCCTCTGGGTTCATCGGAGGAGGATAATCATTTTATATTTTTTTTCACTTTTATTTTTGTTTTTTTCTAGAAGCTTCTCCTTCACAATTTGATTGCTTCAAAAGCCTTCCTTACTATTTTGTCTTTTTTTTATAATAATAATAGTAATAATAATAATAAATGGAATGTTATGTGTAAACCCTTTCCGAGATGGTGGATTTTTCACTCCACCTCGTAATCGAACTGAGCCGAGTTGAATACCTGAGAGTTTAAGTTTGACTCATTTATTATCGAGCCGAGCTCGAGCTTAATTTATCGAATATAATAATGGCTCGCGAGCATATTCGAACCTAATCAAGCCCAAAACGAACTTATCAAATATAAATTATTAATTAAATTATTCATCAATTTATTGAAAAAATAAATTATATATTCTAAAAAATATAAAATATTTATTAAAATCTATAATTTTATCCCTACAAATAAATTTTATTAGATATTTTATATTTATTAAATATAAAAGAGTCAAAATTATATATTTAATATTAAATATTAATTTTATATTTTACGAACTAGCTCACGAACGTATTAACAAGCCGAATACTGCTGAGTTTGAGTTTGATTTTTAATATTAACGAGCTTTATTAAACGAGCTCGAATGAACTACTATCGAATCGAGCTCGAATAATTTACGAGCGACTTGATTTATTTACAATTCTAATTGACGTTAATGTTAAAAGGACGATATAGTTAATTTTATAATTTTTTAGAATTATATCATAAAAAATTGAAACGGCTGCTAATGAATCATCGTAAAAAGACTTCTATTATCATAAAAATACTCTATTTTAAAATAAAATTAAAAATACCTCATATAAAACATTTTTATCCAGCATTATGATATTTAATTTTAATAATTTAATAATTTAAAATTTGTAGGAGTAACTTTGGTCTAACAGATATGTTTTTAACATTGCTTTAGAGTTGATATTTTTTAGACTAAAATGCAATGAGGGGTTGTTTTGATATTTTCTAACACTGGAGGGTCTTGGAAGGTTTTTTAAAATAAATTTTAACCTTTTTATTTTTTGTATTTTCCTTTTTGAATAATGATTGGAAGAGTGAAAATGAGAGAGTGAAAACCATAGTGAATGACGTGGCACATTGCATGCACGATCTCCGATGGATTCACCGTGTCTCCCAAGATATAGTTTGATTCGGAGCGGCGGCCGAAGGCCGCCGATGATGTCTAAGCGATAATCAGACGTGTGCATATAAAATGTCATATCATACCACGTCATACCACATCATTCACTATGATTTTCACTCTTTCATTTTCGCTCTCCCTATCATTACTCTTTTTTTTCCATCAATTTTTTTAAATACATCACTTGCGTCTCTGGAAGTGGGGCCCTTAGCTTTATGTCCCCACCTTTGATTTCGCCTTGTCTCGTCTACCCGCGCGATGGATCTGTGAACCGTGGCAGCCGAGGAACTCATTCCGCCCTCTTCTCCTCCAATCACGTCGAAGTCGGCCCCACGAAGACGATGGCGGCTACGAAGACTCCCCGGCTTCTCGTAGGCGGCGGGATGAGATGCACACCAACTGCCTCTCCAACATCTTCCGCTTCTTCCCCCTCGACTGCCTCACCGTCGCCGTCCCTTCGTCTGCAAGTCCGAGCTCCATGCCTCCCTCGACTCATGCCTTGGAGAGTTGGAGTCACTTCTCCAGCGCCTTCGCCATCGGCTACTGCCTCCGCTCCCCCCTCTCCTGCGATTCACCCTCCACCGCTTCCCTAACGCCGCCCTCCACCTCGCCTTCCCCTTCTCTGCCTCCATACACGACCTCGCCTACATCTCGATCAAGTTAGTCCTCACCGTCTCTCTGACGAGATGTGTCATCGGCGGATTAAAGCCCTCAGATGCCCCAATCTGAAGTCACTAGACCTCTGCATTTCGGAGCTGGTCGGGAGGTGAACGAACCTGGAGCGCCTGGAGATGGAGACGAAGCCCTCCTCATTCCTAAGCTGATCGCCGAGATCGCCCGCCGCTGCCCCCGATTTGCCAGGTTGAAGGTGCGCGGGCTGATCGAGCGTCGCCCGGACTTCAGCAAGTCCTACCTGACCAAGGACGAGCTGGTGGTGGTCATCGATCGACGACTGCTGGAAACTGGAGACGTTAAGTGATCCAGGGCTAGTTTACGTGACCTGGCCCGTCAGCCTGGTGCTCAGTCAGAAGGGAGGTGGCCGGTGGGCAGGACGATCTCGTTAAATAAGAAGCCCGTGGGCTCAGGCCCTTGGGGGCTTCCGTGTCAAGGTCCACATAGTCTGGTAGGAGCCTTCTCCTGAGTCAAATGGTTTGAGACCCACCCAGGCTCGGCTTCTCGCTGATGCGTGGTGACCCACGTTCCGGGAATAAGCCCGAGCCGAAAGTGATGACACTCAGTGCCTCAGTGGGCACCCTCATAGGCCCTCAGTCGGCCTCCTTACTCAGTGCCCCAGTCGGCACCCTTATAGGCCCTCAGTTGGCCTCGTCATTCCATGCCCCAGTCGACATAACCACTCTTTGACACTGGACTACCAGCGATTGTACGGGGTCGCCGCAGGACCTTGGTGATCATGGTCCCCAGTAGCGGATATCTCGCCGAGGTATTGATCCGCCTGATACACCTTGTCCCCCGTACCCCGACCACATGCTTCGGTGACAGGTCGAGCGGCGTCCAACGACGCCAACCCTTAAGTTGACAGTGCCCCTTTCCTTAATACAGCATGGGCCACTTTACCCTGCCACCCCTGGGCCTGCATGGCCCTGCCCTCTCTATGTGACGGCAAGTGGCAGGCGGGGCAGAACCTGTCAGCTTCCCCGGCTACATATACCTCTCACTCCGCACTTCCCCAGGTACACGCGCAATAGTGCAATTTCTCTAATGTTCTATTACTTTCCATCGCCACTGTCGTGTACTGACTTGGCCGTCGGAGTGCCTGGCCGGGGACTTTTCCCGGCGGGTTCTAACGGTCTCTGTCTCGCAGGTTGGGAGCGCTCCAGCTCGTCACGCCACCCCAGCGACCTCGTCTTCCTCGGAGACTCATCCAGCTGTAAGGGTGTCCGACTCACTTCGCGACAGGATCAAATTTGGCGCTAGAAGGAGGGACACCAGCAGCCTGATCGGAAGTGAAGATGGATGAGCCTTATAATATAAACATGGATATCTCTCGAGGGGAGTACGAGGTACTCATGGCTACGCGAGCTCAGCAGAGGGCTTCTCAAAGGCCCTCCCAAGCTACCAGCCAAAGGCCTCAGGGCCCAGAGCCGGTGGCGCGTCACATCTCAGGAGGGCAAGGCAGACATGCTGTGCCTGAGGGTGGTCCCGCACCTCCCTCGGCGGTTGTCCCCCAGGAGCAAGTCGGCGATGCTCACTCGGTATCAGCTGCGGCCTCAGTCTCAAACCCGGTGCGCGGGAGACGACCGGACAAGGGAAAAGCTCCGGCGGACCCTGCATCGGCCTTGTCGGTACGTAGCCCTTTTGCTCCTTGGATCCTGGAGGATCCCGTGCCCCACCATCTTCGTTTCTTCACCGTCCCTGAGTACGTGGGGACCACGGATCCGGAGGAACATTTGATGAAGTTCGAGAGTGCCGCTATGCTTCAGCAATACCCGGAAGGCGTTAAGTGCCGAGCCTTCCTGACCACGCTCTCTGGTGCAGCCCAGAGATGGTTCGACCGACTCCCCGATGGGTCGGTCACGAGCTTTGAAAAGTTCAAGAGGGTGTTCCTATAGCACTTCGCTAGCAGCCGAAGGCATCACAAAACGAGTCTCAACCTGTTCGCCCTGAAGCAAGGGCCGAAAGAAACCCTTAAGTCGTACATCCGGAGGTTCAACGAGTTGGCGATGGATGTGCCAACTGCCACCCAGGAGGTTTGATAAGTTTCATTTTGTTGATCATATTACATGTTTAAATCCGTGTTTTACCTATATTTTACTTGTGTAATTGTGGATTTGGCCTAGGTTTTAGGATTTACACCCTTTTTGGACCTAATTGTAAATCATGCTATATTTGGGTTGTTTTGTCACTAAATTTTTGATCTACTTTTGTAGGCTTGGAAGGATTATGGACCTAGGTCATGCTGGGTCAAAGTCGAGTCAAAAGTGGACTAGATCAAGTAATCAAGCTCCAATTCATTTGGACCGTCCGATGCAAGAACGGTTAGATTTAGACCATCTGAGAACTTTTGATCAATCCGAGCTGGGGTTAAGTCTAATCAAGTGATCAGATCAAGATCTGAGAGTTTCAACTCAATCGGAGATCATCTAGCCGGTGGATCACATTCAGAGAGATCTAGACCACCCATTCAAATATCAGTTTGATCTGAACCATCCGTTGGAGATCTGGCAGATCCGAGCTACCATGAGGTTGATCTTGACCTCTGATCGAGATCTGGAAATTTTGAATCAAATCGGACAAAGATCCACCGTTGGATGAAGCGGGATTAATCTCAACCGTCCAAATTAAATGGTTTAAGTTTAAATGGGAATTCCCTCGGCAGATCTCGGCGTCGCGTCTTCAGCTCAGTTTTCTTCTTCTCTGTTTCTTCTTCAATTCTTTTGGCGATTTCTCCCATTGAAGGCGTGTCCAACTCAATTACTACCTTGGAGCGAGATCTGGATCCTTGGAAGAGGCTCAAATGGAGATTCAATCACAGATTTTGCATCGGAACAGGGGCTGATGAGGGTTTTATCAATTCCTGTTATTTGATCAACTGGATCACGTTTGGGAGCTGATCTTTTCAATCGGAGCTGTCTGAGGGGTTCTCTGATAGTTTCTTATCAACACCAAATCTTTATAGCATCCATACATCGCGAGATCTAGTGGATCAAATTGGATTTCCAGCAGACGCAATTCTGTGAGAAGATCTGAAGATTAAGCCGTTTTTCCATTGATTTGCAAGTCTAAGGGGTTCTTGACTTGTCTTTGTGTGACGAGCAAGGTGATCTCGAGTCAAGAGAGTGATTGAGAGTTAATTTCTTGAGTTAATTTTTGTTCTTAGCTGTAATTTCGGTTTCAATTGTCTGTCATTCTGTTTTTTTTTCGTATCTGCTGTAGTTTCTGAGTTCTGTACCAGTTCGAGTGGATCATTTCTTGTAGTTAATAGCTTTTCAAATCTGCAAACTAGTTAGCTAAGTGTTTGTGAAGTGAACAATTGAATTAAAGTCAGTTTATAGCTTCAAATCATTTCTGAATTAGAAATGGTTTCTGCAGTTTTTCTTTTAACTGTTGCGTATCAGGTTTTGTCAATTCAGTGTATCAGTTCCTTTTCAATTCCTAAAATTTCGTATCAAGTTGGCTTTGGCTATATCTTCTGAATTTAGTTGTAGCTATCTCGTTTACAAAGCATTTGAACCCTATTTCTGCATTTATTTTTTTCGATTGCTGCATGATAGTTTTGTTTCTGCAACTTTCAATTTCACTTTCTGCAATTCAGTTCATGTCTGAAACTTTCAGCTTGTAGTTTCTGGAATTAGAGTCAAGTATACTCTAGTTCTTCTTAATCCAACCTGCTCAATTGTTTTTCAGTAGGATATTTCTTTCATTACTGCAAATCTGTTTCCAAGTTCTGAAAACTGTCTTGCAATGCTGAATTTCTGCAACTGATTTCTGCATTCCAGAATTCTCAACTCTGCATGTAAGCTGACTGAATTGGTCAGATTTCCATCTGAAATTCTTCATCCACTCTTGCGAAGTTTTTATCTGTTAGTTTTGCTTTTCAACTCACTGTTAGGTTTTATTGCTGCTGTTAATCTTGGTTTTTGGCACATGAGTTCTTTCCCTTATATCAAGTTGTTTCACTTTCTTCACTTTGTACCAAGATAAGCTTTGGCAGCGATAGATATCAAGTTAAGTGCAAATTTCAGTGTGATAGTGAGCTAGGAATCAGTGTTTCATGTATGGATATGTTTGAATGTCAACTTTCATTTCATTATTAGTAATAAATTTCAAGTTCTCAAGTAGGTTCTAATGATTGGCCATAATTTCAATTACAAATTTCAGCATTGTTTTGATTCACTTGTTTAGTATTTCGCTGCAACTCAATTCAAGATGATTTTCCAATGTCATACAAGTTGTTTTTGTTAGTTAGATTTCCTATATGGTTAAGTCTTCAATAGCTATTACCTTGTCTAGTTCACTTAGTTAATTCTGTCCTGCCTTTTCATTTTCTTTTCTATTGCATTTTCTTGTCTATTCGAAACCAAACTCATTTCTATTTGAAACCCAAAAACATTACGACACTTAAACGTGAGCACGAATCGAACAACTTGAACTAGCCCTTGGAAAAATACGACCTGTGGCCCCTTACTACGCTTTTCTTCTTTGATTGCAAAAAGGGTTTCCAGCTTCCATTTATAAATTTCTAAATTTGAGACCCACTTTCGTGACAGTCATTTTGGGTCCATCAAATTTTTGGCGCCGTTGCCGGGGAACACACTAGTTGAGTTGTTTGATTTTTGCTTGTGTACTCATTTCATATTTTTCTTGATCCATTTTTCTTGCATTTACTGCTATATCTTGATTTGATTTTATTTGTTTCATCTTTCTATATACTTGTACTGCGATTTGTTCTTGTTTTTATGACCAGGTCTACAGGTGGTGATTTAGAGGATTTTGACCCTGAGATTGAGAGGACTTCAGAGCTAGGAGGAACCAGCTCAGTGTTTCAGAGGCTTTTGGTATTCTTCCTACTCAGTCTATTTCCACTTATTCAGTTGATCAGATGGCAGACCACCAGAAGACTATGAAAGAACTAGCAGCCCAGATGCTTCTTTTCAGTACTCCAGCATTGCCTACCCAGAGCTGGGTGGAGATTTTGAGCTCAGATCTGGACTTATACATCTTTTGCCAAAGTTTCAAGGTTTATCCGGAGAGGATCCAAACAGACACTTGCATGAGTTTCATGTTGTTTGCTCCACTATGAAGCCTCAGGGTATTTCAGAGGAAGACATCAAGCTGAGGGCTTTTCCATTTTCTTTGACTGGAGCAGCTAAGGACTGGTTTTATTACTTACCTACTGGGCATGTGTCTAGTTGGATTTCCATGAAGAAGGCTTTCTTAGAGAAATATTTTCCAGCCTCCAGAACAGCAATTATCAGAAAAAGTATCTGTGGCATTCAGCAGATAGTGGGAGAGACACTCTATGACTACTGGGAGAGATTCAATAAGCTTTGCTCCAGTTGCCCCCAGCATCAGATTAGTGAGCAGCTCCTCATCCAATACTTTTATGAGGGATTATTACATATGGATAGGATTTTGATTGATGCAGCAGCTGGAGGGGCTTTAGTTAACAAAACCCCACATCAAGCCAGGGAGCTTATTTCGAATATGGCTGAGAACTCACAACAATTTGGAAGCAGGGCATTATCTACTAGAGGGGTTAATGAAGTTCAAGGGGTTCCTAATGATCAAAAGGAGATTAGTAGTGCATTGTTAGAACTCACATCAGCTGTTAAGCAAATGGGTCTTCAGATTTCAAGTAAAAATTCAACTCCTTCAGCACCTCCACAATCAAATTAAATGGTGATGAGTGTATGTGGAATTTGTTCTAGCAAGGAACACACTTCAGATTTATGTCCCAACCTTCAACAAGATGAGTCAGTAGCAGCTTTGGTTAGGGGACAATTTCAAGCTAGGAACAACCCATATTCGCCTACTTATAACCCCGGGTGGAGGGATCATCCAAACTTGAATTATGGGAATTCTTTTTGCCAACAAGGCCCACCTCAACAACAATCACAGCAACCACCACAAATGCTTCAGCAAGTTCAGCAGCAGCCCCAACAATCACAGCCACAAAATCAACAAATTCTGCCCCTAAATCAGCCTTTCCAACAACAATTTCAGCAACCATTTCAAGGGTTTCATCAAGGCTATCAAGGGAATTTGAGTTATCAACAGCCATACCAACCTCCACAGCAACAAAGTCAACAACCGCAGCAAAATTTTCAGGCTTGGTACTCAAGTTTTCAGGCCCAAAACCAAGGATTTCAGCCCAACCAATTCCAGCCCTCATCACAACAAGTTCCTTTTCAAAATCAAAATTTTCAAGGGTATAATTCTCAACAAAATTCCTCAACATTTCAACATTCTTATCAGCCTTTCCAACATCAATATCAGCCATCATTTCAGCCCCAACAGTCCCAAAACCAACAAACACAACAAGGAAATCTTTTTGCCGCTATACAAAATCTTGAAAGGCAAATTGGGCAAATAGCTAAAGACTTAAATCAAAGCAAAGCTCAAGGATCAAGTCTATTACCTTCCCAAGCTGTTCCTAACCCTAAGGGAAACGTTAGCGCAATTTATTTGAGAAGTGGGAAGGTTGCATCAACTCCAAATGACCCAAGAGCTGAATTTTCAGAAAACAGGGCAGCATCTTCGTTTCCAGCCCAAATCAGTGCCGAAACCACTCCAATTTCAGTGGATACCACCCCTAGCTCGTGCCCAACTACTTCATCTAGCAATCCTCCAATTTTGGTGGAAAACGAGGCACAAAACAGTGGCGAGACAGTTCCTACAGCAGCTACGGAAAACAGGGCAGCAACAAAAAAATCAGCCCCACCCATTTTGGTTCATGAGGAGGAAGTTCCTATTCCTTTGCCTTTTCCAAATGGGAGAACTCCAACCAGAAGACAAGGGGAAGAGGAGAAAGCAAAAGAGTACAATGAATTGGTAAAACTTTTTAGTAAAGTTGAAATTAATGTACCCTTGCTGACAATGATCAAACAGGTTCCTAAATATGCGAAATTTCTGAAAGATCTTTGTGTTAACAAGAGGAAGCTTAAGGAAAATGAAATGGTCAGCATGGGGAAGAATGTGTCATCACTCATCCATGTCATCCCTCAGAAATGTGAAGACCCTGGCATGTTCACTGTATCTTGTGAGATAGGAAGCACCACACTACATGATGCCATGCTTGATTTAGGAGCTTCTATTAATGTCATGCCCAGGACAGTCTTCCAGATGCTTGGCATTGGACCTCTACAGCCCACTGGAATTATGATTCAGTTAGCAGACCGGAGTCAGACCCGCCCGGCAGGAGTAATTGAAGATGTGTTAGCTAAAGTGAAAGAATTGATTTTCCCAGCGGACTTCTACATTCTAGACATGGAGGGAGAGTACCTTGCACGTAGATCCCCACTTATCCTTGGAAGGCCTTTTCTGAAGACTGCATGAACCAAAATTGATGTATATGCTGGCACCCTTTCGATGGAGGTGGGAGACACAGTGGTCCAGTTTAGCATTTTCGACGCCATGAAGGACCGTAAGGGAAATAGTTCTATTCTGAGCATAGACACCGTAGATGAGACTGCTGAGGCACAGACCATTGCTGATGATGGGATATCTGACATAGTGGGAGGAGAGTTGGTTTCAGAGGAGGATTCATCTGATTTTTCTTGTTTTGTATTTTGTGATGATATTGTTTTTGATAGCCCTATTCTTTTTAATGATGTTGTTGCAGAGATTACTCAGGAGGCATACACAGGAGATTATTCTATAGGTGTAAGGGATTGCACAGAGCCCCAGGGACCACCACCACCTTCAGAAAGTGTAGGGACTTGCATGATTGGAGCAAGTACCCAAGGATCACCTATTTCAGTTGATTGTTCGCCAGATCTTGAGCCCGAGATGGAGGTATTTCTTGTAGATCCAATAGACATTTTCCATCATGATCAGGTAAGTATTTCTTCTTTTCCTTTAGAGAATTTTAGGGAGATGTCTAGATTTACATGTGAAGAATATCTTGATACATCATTTGTGAAAAATAATTGTGAAAATTCTTTAGTGGCTCCCAGATTTGATTTTATGCATTGCTATGATATTCTTGAGACAGATTATGCTAGAATTGATTGTGAGAAATTTTTAGAGCCTGAAATTGAAGTTGTTTACTGTGAAGAATCTCTTGTTATTTCTTATGCTGAAATTGAATGTGACAAACTTTTAGAGGTACCTGAGATTGATTTTATGGATTGTGAAACTTTTCTTGATATACCTCATGTAGAATATGCTTGTGAAAAATTTATTGAGGTACCCAAAATTGACTTTATTGGATGTGACCAAACATCTTCGGGCACTTCGGCTTATACCCAATCATCCTGGGTCCACACCTCCTTGGAGATGCTTGCTTAAGATGTCAAAGTATAAGTCTCCATGACCAAGATGACTTGAACACCGCAAGTCAAAGGAACATCGCACTTAAGCTGCAGTAAGAACTTCACTGACATATCTATATGTAGACTACCATATGAAGTTTTACAGCCAGTCACTCCAATGAACTAGTTCCCTTAACTAGCATCCATGTTTATCTCCGGACATCCCAATGTCACCAGCCAGTGAGAATCAGCTGATTAGAGAATAACCCATGCTAGTCTCAACAGAATTGATAGTGTCCATTTTTATCAATTCATCGACTAGGGATATTTTCAATACTTCACAATTGCACATGTAGAGATAATCACTAATTGTGATCTCATCACAAATTCTCTTATGCTGTGAATTGTATTACGGACATTCAGTAGATGAGTTTAAGATCCCAATCAAATACACAAACATGTATACTCAAATAGTGAATTATCATTTATTAAAATAAATGTTTACAATCATAAGGTGATTGCCTTAGGATACTTCTCTCATATCACTAACATAGGTGTGGGATGCTTTGGGATAGGATCCATTTTTGCATTGCATATGCATTGTTTTTTCTATTGACTACTATCTTGTTTCCCTAACTTAAACGTATTGCCAAATATCAAAAAGGGGGAGATTGTTGAGGCAATCTGTGGTCCGGAGTGACCAAGTGTTTTGATGTTTGGGCAAAGGGTTTAAGTTAGGTTTACCCTTGTGTTCTTATATGTGTATGTTAAGTGGGCAGGTTGTACAGGTTACACATATGAACTTGATTGGACGACCTTGGTATGGTGAAGAGTGGCATGGAGACAAGCTGGAGGCTTGTGTGCACCCGAGGGACCTTGGAGAGCAGGGACGATGAGATGAGGGATGCGGACTTCGGGGCATGCGTGAAGGATGGCATGGAGGTAAGCTGGAGGCTTGCGTGCATCCGATGGACGGGAGCCGAAGATGAAGAGGGTGCGAAGGCAACAGTCGAGGCTGCGGATGAGGAGTCAGTCGAGTCGTGAGGGTACGAGTGCTGTGGGATTGTACTCGGGAAAGTCCTAGGGTTCGAGTGCGGAGTGGAATGTACTCGGGAAGGGAAACCCTAGGTGAGTGAGTAGGGCAGTCGACTGCCCTTGGGGCAGTCGACTGATAAAACTCACAGAAGGGTTTCAGCCTGGAACCAGTCGACTGCCCTGGGGGCAGTCGACTGGTATGTGGCTGGTGAGTTAGCTCTAAATTAGAACATTGGGGTTGCAATGATCGAATTTCAGTGACACCAGTCGACTGCCCTGAGGACAGTCGACTGGTGCCGAGGGTTTCAGCCGAGTCCTATTTAAAGAGGACTTCGTGGTGGCTGAGATTCTTGACGAATCTTGTCTTGGTTAAAGGCAAGATAGTAGTCTTTGTGCTCAGGTCTTCTCAAGGTGTTGTGGTGAGGTTTCTCCACCCACAAGGAGCGACGAGAGCTAGCCGGAGGTTATCCGGGGAGTGATCCACTGACGGATTCTTGGATTAGTCACCCGTCCAGGGTGGATACCAAGTAAATTTTCCTTGTTAGCATTGGTTAGTGTTGTCTTATTGTTTTTATTGTACATTCCGCTTGCGCAACTAACCGTGTAGGAAGCAAGGAATCGAAAATCGCTATTCACCCCCCTCTAGCATACCAGAATCAATCCTATCAATTGGTATCAGAGCAAAGGACCGCTCTTGATCGGACTAACCGCTGAGAGAGCACACGCTAGAGGAGAAGAAAATGGAAGACAAACTTGGGGATGATATCTACACTCCACCGGCCTACGACCATAAGGATTTCGGCTATTGGAAAGCGAGAATGGAGACGTGGTTCGTAGAGCTGTCAAATTGGGTTGGGCCCGTCGGGTTGGCCCGCCCCGCCAACCAATTTAAGCGGGTTGGGTTAGAATTTAAATAACCAAAGCCCACCGTGTTAGTGATATGAGAAAAGTGTCCTAAGGCAATCGCCTTATGATTGTAATCATTTATTTTAATAAATGAATGTTCACTATTTGAGTATACATGTTTATGTATTTGATTGAGATCTTAAACTCATTTACTGAATGTCCGCAATACAAGCCACAACATGAGAGAATTTGTGACGAATTCACAACTAGTGATTATCTCTACATGTGCAATTGTGAAGTATTGAAATTGTCCCTAGTCGATGAATTGATAAATACGGACACTATCAATTCTGTTGAGACTAGCATGGGTTATTCTCTAATCAGCTGATTCTCACTGGCTGGTGACATTAGAATGTCCGGAGATAAATATGAATGCTAGTTAAGGGAACTAGTTCATTGGAGTGACTGGCTGTAAAACTTCATATGGTAGTCTACATATAGATATGTCAGTGAAGTTCTTACTGCAGCTTAAGTGCGATGCTCCTTTGACTTGCGGTGTTCAAGTCATCTTGGTCATGGAGACTTATACTTTGACATCTTAAGCAAGCATCTCCAAGGAGGTGTGGACCCAGGATGATTGGGTATAAGCCGAAGTGCCCGAAGATGTTTGAACAGCCTACAAAGGATTCACCACTCCTTACGAGGAGATGTATACCCAAGGCCTATCGTCGGATTGTTACTCGAAGTCTCTGGCCAGAGCATGACATGTTCAGAATATGAATCTCTTAGATACATGAGAGTAATTAGAATCCGTAGGACGAGAAAACATTACTTGGGCTAGGTGTGACGTAGTCAGCCTAGTGGGGACTGACACACATAGACTATGTCCTGAACCAAGTGGGTATAAGATGGTGAAGGGAATGGGGCACGATTCATTATAACTGCTGAAGGGTTTCAGAATAGTTTCTGAGGTCAACCGTTGATCTTTCGATTAATTGGGAATCATGATGTACTACTAGGCGCCACTCATGATCGTTCTATACTTGGTTAATTATAGACGACCAACATAAATCGAAAGCCTATTTAGTCACACGCACTATGAGTAATCCGAGGGATTTAAAACGAGTTGAAAATTGGATTTTCCAATCAAGAGAGATTGGGTTTGGTTGAGCCAAACGATAAGTCGAATCTGAATTTTTCAGAGACGCATCGGAAGCGTAAAATGGCTAAGTCTTTTGAAGACTTAATAGATAAATTAAATGAGTTTAATTCATTGGGGCGTGGCCTGGATAGGCTGGCCAAAGAGGGTCCCCACCCTCTTTGCTTAGCCGGCCACAATAAAGGGAGGGAACCAAATTGTTTGGTTCAATTTATAAAATAAATCAAGTGTGGTTTGTTTTATAAAATTATGGATGATATAAATTTTTATATAAACCAAGGTTTGGTTTATTTTTTCATGGAAATTAAAATGAACCATGGATTGGTTTATTTTATTTTATAAAATCAATCATGGATTGATTTACCATGATAAAGAAATTTATATAAAGAAATTTATATAAAATTTATTTTTCATGGAAATTAAAATGAACCATGGATTGATTTATTTTATTTTATAAAATCAATCATGGATTGATTTACCATGATAAAGAAATTTATATAAAGAAATTTATATAAAATTTATTTTTCATGGAAATTAAAATGAACCATGGATTGATTTATTTTATTTTATAAAATCAATCATGGATTGATTTACCATGATAAAGAAATTTATATAAAGAAATTTATATGATAAATTTCTTATGAAAATTTATTCCATAAGAAAAGGAGACTTGACTGTTGAGAGACCACTATATAAAGGACCCAAGATAAGGCTTGGAATTAATTCGAAATAATCCAAGTATTCTTGCTTGGGCTCTCTCCCTCTCCTCCCTTCTTTCTCTTGGCCGGCCTCTCCCTTCTTCTCCCTTCTTCTTGCCGTGAGCACAAGGAGAAGCACCGAGGCGACGAAGTTCTTCCGTTCAGACGATCTTCCTCTCCGACCATCATCACCTTGGGATTGGGCGCAAGTCATCTTCCTCCTCGCCGGAATTGTGATTCCAGCCAACCTTGGTGGTGAGTTTTTCCGATATGATTACTTCTCTCTTGGTTTCTTGTCGCGTTCTCGGAGCATCTAGTAGTTCTCGAGAACACGAAAGTCGTGGCTTTGCGAAGTCATCCCGAAGATACTCGGCGTGGACGCGAATAGAGGCGGAGCTTCCGAGGGACGCTTACGGTTGGATCTCGTCCCTCCCTTCGAGTTACGCGAGGTAATACGTAAATTAGTTTATGTTTCTGCAAAATTTTAAATATATGATCATGTCTACCCAAGATAAGGTTGCATGCTTAGATGTGTGGTTAAATAATTTGAGAAATTATTTATGCTAAACCTTTCGCTGTACGTAATTAGTTTTAAAATTACGAACCCGCATCCATGTCAACATGCACCCGGACCCAACACACCGCGGGCCAACCCGCCTAGGCCTGCGACCCACACGGGTCGGTCCGCGACGGGCTTGGGTTGGCCCGCGAGTTGAAAACCACATGTTAGTCAAGTTTTATGACAATTTATTGTCTTTCTTTATTATAATTTTGAAATAAAAAATAATATTTTTCATCACATGAGTACTCGTTTGTATCCATTTACATTTAAAAAATATATTTTTTGATATATTAGATTGATGAAACCTAAATATAAGATTTTTTTACTTTTTTTTTAATTTTTAAAAAACATTTTGATGGGCCCGCGGGTTGGCCCGCCTAACCCACGACCCGCCTTGGATTGGGTTGGGTTGGGGATTTCCCAACCCGCCTAAATGACGGGTCGACCCGCCCCCGCCCTGCCAAATTGCCGACCCGCTACGGGCCGACCCGCCCTGCCACGGGTTGGCCCGTTTGACAGCTCTAGTGGTTCGCGATGGAGTGGGAATGTAGAATTGCGCTTGAAGAGCCCTTCAAAGTTCCAAAGGACAAGCACGGAAAGAGGCTTCGTCCTAGATATTGGGACAAAGAGCAACAAGAACAATTTCGGGCCAATGAGAAGATAATTAGTATTTTAAAAAATGTTTTGCCTAACAATGTCTTGAGTGGTGTAGGGGCATATGAAAATGCGCATGAATTATGGAATAAGATAAAAGATTTTCATAATAACACCATCCAAGCTCAATTAATAGATGAATCCAATGAAGTAAGCTCCATGATTCAAGAAGAGGAGAGAATTGAATCATCAACATCATCAAGTGACGAGGAGGAATTAAGTGAAAGATCATCAACCTCCTCAAGAGAAGAAAAGGAAGAGGTCTCAATCTCAAGAATTGAGGGGGAGAATATACCCACTTCTATGCCGGAACAAGAGGAAGCATCTACTTCATCTAAGGTTGAAGAGGAAGTCAACCTAGCCTCCACTTCCACCAAAGCAAAGACTAAAAACCACATCACATGCTTTGGTTGCAACGAAAAGGGGCACTACAAGGACAAGTGCCCGAAAGGTAAAAAGGAGGTACACTCTAAACCTATTTCAATTAAATTAAATTCTAACATGAGGTGCAGGAATGTAGAATCCCAAGAGAAGAAGAGGAGGATTTGATGCTTCACGTGTGGTGGGCTAGGGCACTACCACACCAAGTGTCCAAGGAAGAAAGAGCTCAAGAAAATGGGACACTTGAGGAGATGGGAGAAAGAAGAAAGGAGGAAGCAAAGCTCACAACAAGGAGGAACTTCAAGGGTAAGGGAGGTAATTCCTGACCCTAGGTTAAAGTGTAATTCAATCTCAAGTTCCTCCGTGCATATTCAAAATAATGTTAATCATTCATCCATGCATGCTAAAATTAACGAAAATTGCTTACTTGTGCATAACCATGGTTTTAGATACAATGATAGGACTAGGGTTAACAAGGTAGATCATAACCCTAGGAAAAAATATGCATCATGATCAACCTAGAATTTTTATACCTAAGGATCAAGACATTAATCCCAAGAAGGGAAAGAATGTGCCTAGAAAAGTGGATAGGTCTAGGAATGTCCAAAGTGGACATATGGACTCCAAGGTTAAAGGTCTAGAAAGGGAAAATCAAGACTTAAGGGCAAGACTTGATACATTAGAAAAGACCCTAGAAAGATTCACGATTGGATCAAAGGGTCTAGACATGGTGTTCGGTAGTATAAAATCCAACTATGATAGATTGAGTTTGGGTTACCAGTCTAAGACCTCCAAGGCCAACAAAAAGAAATATGTTGGGAAGGTATATGATCATGACAAGAAGGAGAAGTCCAAGGATGGAAAGGGGGTGTCATCCAAAGTGAAAGAAAAGGACTTAACCAAGGACAAGGTGTCCAATGTTAAGAAGGTTAGATTTGTCGGCCAAGAGTCACCGGGGGCACACCGGTGTAGCTTAGTGTGGATTGAGTCACCTAGGGAGGTGGCTAAGGCTAAGAGCTCAAGGGGGAGCTCTAGGAGCCTTTGGGGTCCATGGTAAATGAATCTTAAAAGTTTCTCTCCTAGGAAATTAGGTGAAATATGCCAAAAAGGGTTGGAAACTTGGGTAAGTCTTAATCCTAGGTTTTAGCACATTAAAAGGGAATTTGGGGAGAAAAAGGTGAAATTATGGTTATATTTGATAAAATTAAGGTTTAATTAGTGAACACCATATATCTCAGTGATAAAAATGAATTATGATCAAGTATAGGAAGATACATTGAGGAGAAGTCAAAATTAAAATTTTTAGGAGTAGCTTAAATGATACATTTTAGGAGAAGTTGGATTTCGTGCCAATCTTAGGATTTGGAGTACATTTATTTGGAAACATATTTTTCCCAAGTAGATATAGACTTCACAAATCTCCTTACAAAATTTTAGATTTTTTGAAGATTTGTAGAATTATTTAGGCATTACTGAAATTGGGCTAAAAAACCTGAAATTCAGGTATCAGTCGACTCAGTCAACTGGTCTCAGCCCAGAAACTCTCTGTTCGTTTTGGGAGTCGACTGCCATATGGGCAGTCGACTGATTAGTGAGAGTATGCAAAAATGGCATATTAGGTGATGAGAAATTGCAAAATTGGAAACATAGGAAAGGGCTATATTGCCTCATAAGATTCTATGTCATGGGTTGATATTATAAGGATTAATGAGTGCTTAAAGTTCAATGAATGGTATTAAATGAAAAATGTTTGGTGAATGAAAGGATATGGAAGTGTTCCATAAGGTATCTAGGATTAAGAAATAAAGAAGGGAGAGTTGAGAACAATTTCTTGTGTAAATTGATGATGGTTAGAATTGGCAAACACAAGGAATCATGAGTAGATTTTAAAGTTGATACAAATGCCAAACTTTTGAGGAAAATAGAGGCTTGTGTGCACATCCGAGGGACCATGGACAAAGCAGAGACGATGAGCCGAGGGACGCGGACTTCGAGGCATGCGTGAAGGGTGGCTTGGAGGCAAGCCGATGGCTTGCGTGCGCATCCGAGGGACGGGAGCCGAAGACGTAGAGGGCGTGAAGGCAACAGATCGAGACTACATCCAACGTCCTAAGGCCAACTCCAGCACACCATCGAGATTCCCTGAGAGATTTGGAGAAGGCCAACTCCGTCGCTTCCAGCGTCTTGAGGCAGGAAGAAGGACCGGAGAAGGTGGAGGGACCCAAGGCCTTCTAGAAAGCACCCTCCACCCCTTTCTCGCTTGATATTGTAGAAGATCCCATGCCGAAGCAGTTCCATGGTCCCGGAATCACCGACTATGATGGGAAGATAGATCCAGAGGACCACATCTACAAATTCGAGAACGCGACTCTCTTGCACCAGTGCACAGATGGTGTGAAGTGTTGAGTGTTCTTGAACACTTTATTCAGGGGCTGCCCAGAGATGGTTTCAGAGGCTGCCCCACGGTTCTATAAATTCCTTCCTGGATTTTAGAATCGCGTTCCTGCACCACTTCGCCAGTAGCCGCCGATATAAGAAGACGACGTTAAATCTGTTTGCCCTCAAACAGAAGGCGAAGGAGCTGCTGAATGACTACATACAGCGGTTCAATTGAGTGGCGCAAGACATGCCCACCACAACATCAGAGATCCTTGTTAGTGCCTTCACGCAGGGACTCTCCGAAGGCGACTTCTTCCAGTCACTGGTGAAGAAGCCGCCAACCAGTTTCGAGGACTTGCTGGGGCACTCCGTCAGGCACGTAAACGTTGAAGAAGTGCAACACGCTCGCTGCAAAGAACCGGCTGGAGCCCCTATGTAGATCTCGGTATATTCCAAGAGAAAGGAACCACCAGCACCAGCCCGGGCGTTGGACCCTCGTTCTGGGAGGGACCATTGGGCTGGTAAGAGAAAGCTGGTGGAGACGGTTGACACCCAAGAGCCAGAGCAACCGAAGAAGTATTGCGACTTTCACGACAGTACAACGCATTCCATAGAGGAGTGCCACGCCTTGAAGAAGAGGTTATCTGAGGAGGCAGATACCAAGCCCAGAAAGCGATGGAAGAAAGTGGGGTACCAGCGGAGATCCCCTTGGTGAAGTGCTTCTCCTCACAAACGGTAGTTAGGAGAAGACGAATCTAGGCAGCGATCCCGATCATGTTCTAGGGGAAGGAGTCGGGATATTGCACCCCATTGATCTCTCTCACCCGAACGAGACCCCAAGAAAGGCAAGGCTCTTGTGCGTGGTCCTCCTTCGAGCCATGTGGGAGTTATCTCCGGAGGCCATACTGGAGGACACTCTCATCGAGCAAGGAAGGCTCATACTCGACGGCTGGAAAACTATGCCATCGGGACGAGCAGTAGCCAACACCAGGGCCTTGTTATCTCCTTCGGCCCTGAAGACCTGGAAGGCATGGAAGCCCCTCATGAAGATGCACTGGTAATTCTCGCATGTATTGCCAATTAAAAGGTTAAGCGCGTCTTCGTGGATACTGGTAGTTCTGTCAACATCCTGTACAAGGCGGCCCTAGACCAAATGCAGATCGATGAGGACGAGCTACATCCGGTCTCCACTCTACTCTTCGACTTCATTGAATACTGAGTGCAGCCGATAGGGAAAATATCCCTATCTCTATCGTTGGGAGATGACACGCTGGAAAGGACTAGAAGGACTACCTTCCTGGTCGTGGATGCCCCATCATCTTACAATGCCATCCTGGGGCGCCCAGCTCTCAGCATATTCCAGGCGGTCGTCTCAATCTACCACCAGAAAATCAAGTTCCCGGTGGGGGAGCAGGTGGCCGAAGTCAAAGATGATCAGCTAGCTTCTTGGAGATGCTACAGCAGAGAGGTCAGGTCAGAGGCCCGCAAGAACCCGAGGGCTCATGAAGCGCTACAAATTGACCTCGCCAACCCTCGAGAGGAGGAAGGACCCAAAGAAGAACGAAGGGAGGTCGAGAGTGAAGAGGTCCAAGTCCATCCTTAGCAAACGGAAGGGGTCACAAGGATAGCTGCTGACCTTATACTAGAGCTGAGAAGCTGCCTGATCGACTGCTTGCAGAACTATCGGGACGTGTTTACGTAGGATACCGAGGAGATCAAAGGAGTCCCCCTAGCCTTTGTTGGAACTTGGATGGCTATAGAAGGGGGAGGGTGAATGTAGCCAACCACTCGAAATTACTCCCCTCTTGAGCTTTTCTTTCTGCAATCAGATTAGCAGCGGAAACAAAACAGCAGAAAGAAATACAGAGAAGGAAGAACAAACCAAACAAACGCTAACACCGCGATGTACAAGGTTCAGGGATAACTTGCCCCTACTCCTTGGCGTGCCCGTGAGGTGGGCGATCCTTTGATCGTCAGCAGATCAAGCCCCGGTGGCCCAGATAAAACAACACCTCATTCTCGGTGGAGAAACCTCTCCAGAAGCATCTCAATAGGATACAAGATAAGCTCACGAGACTAAGAAGGATCGCTCACAAAGATGTAACAATAACGCTCAAGCACAAAGCAACACACAGAGAGCTCAACCCCACAGCAAAAACTTCACCCATTTTCTGTCTATCCTTGTTGCCGCTCCTCTGCATCAGCTTCAACTTAAGCTCTGCTCACCATCGCAAGCTTCATCAGCATCCACTGAGCCAGCCTGAACCCACTGACCTCCCTGAGCACTCAGTCCACTGAAGACCTCCTCTCCAGCTGAGCCTCCGTCAGTCGCCAGCAGCGCCAGTTGCCTGTTGAAACCTGAGAAGGAGAAGCAGCCAAACATGTTCAAAGGAAAGTCTTCCATTGACCCTCCTTGAGTGTTTGAATCACCACTATTACCTGCACACTCCAACAAACGCTTAGCAATGCATATCAAAACATATCAGCAGTATATCAGAGAATCGGCAGAGAAAACAGAACGCAATCAGAACTCTGACAACGCTTTTGAATTAAAGCTGTCAGCTACTGATCGGTCCACAAACCGATTAGAGTGACTCCTGATCGATCACCAGACCGATCAGGATAGGCCCAGACCGATCAGGCTCCAGCCAGATTGGTCATAAGGAGAACCTCGCGATTTCTGAGATCCTAAGTCAAGAGAACAAGCTAAGTCAAGAGAACAAGCTTCCAGCCTAAGTCAAGAGAACAAGCTTCCAGCCTTCTCTGACTCGTGCTCAGTCCCCCGGACCAAGACTCCGTGCCCAGTCTCACTCACTGGGACTTCCATCACCTAACCCTCCGAGTTAGGAATTTTCACACCTAGCCCTCCAAGCTAGGACTTCTCACACCTAGCCCTCCAAGCTAGGACTTTTTCCCACCTAACTCTCCAAGTTAGGACTTTTCACACCTGGCCCTCCAAGCTAGGACTTTTCACACCTAACCCTCCAAGCTAGGACTTTTCACATGCCAGCGTGCGATCTCCCGATCCACCTGGACTCAATCCAAATTCAACCAAACTTGAATCAAACTTAAATCCATGTCAAACACCAAAACAACAATCAGGGTCAGACTGCATCAACAATCTCCCCCTTTTTGTTGTTTGACAACCCGATTTATGTTTAGGCATTAATGATCAATTGAAGGCAGTTCAATTATCGTAAGGGAATCAAAATCCTCCCCCTACAATAACCCTAAACTTAATCAACCATTCTCTCTACCTTTGTCAAACATCGAAAAGGGTATGGTTATTAAGTTTAAGCATACCTCCCCCTCAAACACGGGTCTCTCCCCAAATCCAAAATAATCAAAGGTAAACTTTTGAATTGCATATGAAAGACATATACCATAAATGTATCATGATAATAATGTATATGCATAATACGACAATAAGTGTGAATTGCACATGAAAATATATACAAAAATATATCATGGTCAAACATGTATATGTTTCATATGACAAGTAAGGAATGCAGTTGTATCAGACACATAATCCTGATTGATCTCCGTGACTAGAGCTGTCAAACGAGCCAACCCGTGGCGGGGCAGGCCGGCCATTTGGCGGGGCGGGGCGGGTCGACCCGTCATCTAGGCGGGTTGGAAAATCCCAACCCAACCCAATCCAAGGCGGGCCGTGGGTTAGGCGGGCCAACCCGCGGGCCCATCAAAATATTTTTAAAAAATTAAAAAAATTAAAAAAATCATATATTTAGATTTCATCAATTAAATATGTTAAGAAATATATTTTTTAAATATAAATAGATACAAACGAGTACTCATGTGATGAAAAATATTATTTTTTATTTCAAAATAATAATAAAGAAAGATAATAAATTGTCATAAAACTTAACTAACATGTGGTTCTCAACCCGCGGGCCAACCCAAGCCCGTAGTGGGCCGACCCGTGCGGGTCGCGAGCCTAGGCAAGTTGACCCACGGCGGGCTTGGGTTGCTTAAATTCTAACCCAACCCGCTTAAATTGATTGGCGGGGCGGGCCAACCCGACGGGCCCAACCCAAATTGACAGCTCTATCCGTGACCGATCAGGTTCGTTGATTATTTGATACAAAAATATTTCTTGTTAGTCTGGGGAGCGATCAGATTTCAAAAAAAATTCTGAAACTCTGATACGTTCCTGATTAGACTGCATTAACAAT
The DNA here is from genome assembly GCA_024364735.1 of Boesenbergia rotunda. Lineage (NCBI taxonomy): Eukaryota > Viridiplantae > Streptophyta > Magnoliopsida > Zingiberales > Zingiberaceae > Boesenbergia > Boesenbergia rotunda. The sequence continues at coordinate 265,099 of JAGFNQ010002213.1, forward strand.
TGACATTCCACAACAGGGATGTAGACACTATTGATATTCGTCATTTCAGAAAAATTTCCAAAATACGACATTAAGAACAAGAGTCATGACTCAACAAACCCTTTCTTATGAATTTGAACATTCCAACATAGGTTTGTATCAAATTAATATTAGGTTTTGTTCCAACTATAATTGGTTTGTATCAGATGTGTTTGTATCAAAATGATCAACAATCTGATACAATTTGATGAAAAGTGATTGGTTTGAGGAGGTTTTGGATCACTTTGGAATGATTTGGGAGTTCCTTGATCAGAATTGGTCTGATCGGTCACCAGACCGATCAGAAGGACCCCTGATCGGTCGGTGGACCGATCAGGTCTGATACAGAATGGTTTCTGAAACTGATCAGCTTCAGAAACGGGTTTGTTTCAACTCTAAACCCTAATACAATCAGATTTAACTCCTAACAGTGTTCCATTAAACAACATTCATGTTTCTTTAACCAGAATAAACATCATGATTAGTGCCCCTTAACTTAGGTTTATTCCCATCAAGTTTCAAGACCTTAAACCAAACAAACACAGCTTTGTATCAAAGCATGATCAGTGGGAAAACAAACCAGTCATGGAATTTGAGTACTAACTTTTGAACCATCATAGACTAGGTTGACATGCTGTTCTTAACCAAAGTTATACAAGAAAATTTTGGCTTGCTTGAATCAAATTAACGCCAATATATGATTAAATTCCAAAACATGCTTGCATCAAGTTAGTATCAAGCAATGATCAATTTCTAAATTCTGATCAGTTTAATGTATGTTTATAACATGCTCACTCAAACTACTCAACCCCATAATCCTCATTCCCAGTTACTAGAAACAAATCATAACAATTTTCTTTCCAAGTAAACTAAAAGTTAAGCATGAAATACATAGCACAGGAAATATAGTTGATGTAAATGCATCCAATCCTTAGCTATACTCTTCATGATCTCAACCAGAAATTTTCAAATAGAAATTTTCCAACCATGGATACTAGAAGTAATGAACATGTATTGCTATTTGAACTAGATAGTTTCTTCTTTGTTTTGAAAGCAAACTTGATCATTGAAGAATTTTAATACTAAAGTAAATTGTACTTAAGCATGATTAAGTACTTTGGCACATGAATTCCATAAAAATTACTAGCCAAGGGATTACATTGTTATAAGTATTAAAGCAATGAAAATCAAATTATCTAATTTGAATTCTCCAAAGCTAATCATGTGGATAACAATTTTCCCTGACCATAGATTTGGAGCACCCGTTATCAACAACCCATGTTGATAGATGCTCTCCCTTAAGCAATGCTTATACAATTCTAAAGATAGAAGTTCTAGGTACCCAAATTTTGGGACCTAATGAACTTTCAATGAAAGACTTTGGCACCCATGCCTTAGTCATTTTCTTTTTGGATTTTTGAACCTTAGAATTTTTTGATGATCCAAAACGTGTTCTAGACATTAGTGACATGATACTAGGTTTTTTAGGTCGGTAACCTATACTGACCTTATTGTAAACCGCCCTTTGGGAGTTTAGTATCATGTCTAAGGTTTTGGAGCTAGTTGAGAATTTTTCAAGAACATTCTTGAGATTTTCAACTTCGCTCTTTAAGTCCTTGTTTTCATTTTCAAGGATCTTAATATGCAAGTCATCAATTACCTCATCCTTAGAGGTTTTTAAATGTTCTACTTCCAATTTCAAAGATTTGATCTTGTTCTTAGACTTTTTGAGCATGTTTGTCAAGCAAGTTATTGTTCTATAGCACTTATCTAGCTCGGGAGAGATTACCTCTTCATCATCCGAAGATGATGAAGGCGCGGTTGAGGAGCTTGATTCGTCTCCACTCTCCTTGGATGACTCTTCTAAGGCCATTAGAGCCACATGACAGTAGGTCTTCTCCTCCTCCATTTTCTTCTTTTTGTCACCTGTCACTAAAGCCAACCCTTTCTCCTTTGGGCTTTGGTTAGAGATCTCTTGTAGTTCCATTTCATAAAATAGATCTTCTAACTTAACAAAAGAAAGATCCTTGGAAACCTTGTAGGCATCCACCATGGATGCCCACAAGGCATTCCTAGGAAATGATTTAAGGACATACCTTACAAGATCTCGGTTTTCCACCTTTTCATTGATGGAGTGCAAGCCATTGAGAATCTCTTTGAATCTTCCATGGAGTTCACTTACCTTTTCGTTTTTTTCCATGAAAAGGTTTTGAAGTTGGCTGAGAAGGAGGTCCTTTTTGGCTGTTCGGGTTTCATGAGTGCCTTCATGGAGCTCAATGCTCTTGCTCCATAGGTCTTTAGCACTTGTGAAGGGACCAATCTTGATTAGTTGGTCCTTGGTCAACCCGTATTGCAAAGTTACCACCGCTTTCGCATCGGCTTCACCTTTCCGGATTTGATCTGCCGACCAACTTGAGAAGTCCATCTCTTTTTCCTCAGCATCTTTAGGAGTGGAAAAACCTTCCTTGACAGCAAACCACATCCTGAGGTTGGTTTTGAGGTAAAACTCCATCTTCGACCTCCAATATGAAAAATCAGTGCCGTCGAAGAGTAGAGGTCGGCTGGTGCTAAACCCTTCTCTTCCCATGGCCATCTTTGTTAGCTCTCGGATGTTAAGCCGTTGAAGTAGAGCCCCAAGCTCTGATACCACTTGTTGGAACTTGGATGTCTATAGAGGGGGGTGAATGTAGCCAGCCACTCGAAATTACTCCCCTCTTGAGCTTTTCTTTCTGCAATCAGATTAGCAGCGGAAACAAAATAGTAGAAAGAAATATAGAGAAGGAAGAACAAATCAAACAAACGCTAACACCGCGATGTACAAGGTTCGGGGATAACTTGCCCCTACTCCTTGGCGTGCCCGTGAGGTGGGCGATCCCTTGATCGTCGGCAGATCAAGCCCCGGTGACCCGGATAAAACATCGCCTCCTTCTCGATGGAGAAACCTCTCCACAAGCATCTCAAAAGGATACAAGATAAGCTCACGAGACTAAGAAGGATCGCTCACAAATATGTAACAATAACGCTCAAGCACAAAGCAACACACAGAGAGCTCAACCCCACAGCAAAAACTCCACCCGTTTTTCTGTCTATCCTTGTTGCCGCTCCTCTGCATCAGCTTCAACTTAAGCTCTGCTCACCATTGCAAGCTTCATCAGCATCCACTGAGCTAGCCTGAACCCACTGACCTCCCTGAGCACTCAGTCCACTGAAGACCTCCTCTCCAGCTGAGCCTCCGTCAGTCGCCAGCTGCGCCAGTTGCCCGTTGAAACCTGAGAAGGAGAAACAGCCAAACCTGCTTAAAGGAAAGTCTTCCATTGACCCTCCTTGAGTGTTTGAATCACCTGCTATTACCTGCACACTCCAACAAACGCTTAGCAATGCATATCAAAACATATCAGCAGTATATCAGAGAATCGGCAGAGAAAATAGAACGCAATCAGAACTCTGACAACGCTTTTGAATTAAAGCTGTCAGCTACTGATCGGTCCACAAACCGATCAGAGTGACTCCTGATCGATCACCAGACCGATCAGGATAGGCCCAGACCGATCAGGCTCCAGCCTGATCGGTCATAAGGAGAACCTCGCGATTTCTGAGATCCCGTGGATCGTTCACCAGTCCGATCAGGAGGTCTCCCTGATCGGTTACCAGACTGATCAGGAGCTGAACAGAAGCGTTCCCAAGTTTCTGTTCTCTCCATGATCGGTCACCAGACCGATCAGGAGCCGAACAGAAGCCAATCCAAGTTTTTGTTCTCTCCCTGATCGGTCACCAGACCGATCAGGAGCCGAACAGAAGCCAACCAGAGTCTCTGTATGCTCCCTGATCGATCACCAGATCGATCATACTTCTCTAGATCGGTCACCAGACTGATCCATAAAGAATGTCTGTGCCAACTTCCCTGATCGGTCTGGTCGGTCACCAGACTGATCCAGAGACTCCCAAAACCACCCTAATTCAAGAGAACAAGCTTCCAGCCTTCTCTGACTCGTGCTCAGTCCCCCGGACCAAGACTCCGTGCCCAGTCTCACTCACTGGGACTTCCATCACCTAACCCTTCAAGTTAGGAATTTTCACACCTAGCCCTCCAAGCTAGGACTTCTCACACCTAGCCCTCCAAGCTAGGACTTTTTCCCACCTAACTCTCCACGTTAGGACTTTTCACACCTAGCCCTCTAAGCTAGGACTTTTCACACCTAGCCCTCCAAGCTAGGACTTTTTCACACCTAACCCTCCAAGTTTGGTCTTTTCACACCTAGCCCTCCAAGCTAGGACTTTTCACACCTAGCCCTCCAAGCTAGGACTTTTCACACCTAACCCTAGGGCTTTTCACACCTAACCCTCCAAGCTAGGACTTTTCACACCTGGTCCTCTAAGCTAGGACTTTTCACATGCTAGCGTGCGATCTCCCGATCCACCTGGACTCAATCCGAATTCAACTAAACTTGAATCAACTTAAATCTGTGTCAAACACCAAAACAATAATCAGGGTCAGACTGCATCAACAGCCTTAGTCATGCATCGCTTTCATGTAACCCCAGGGGCTCAGCCGGTGAAGTAAAGTCGAAGACATTTCGCACCCGAGCAGGACAAGGTTATTAGAGAAGAAGTCATCAAGTTGCTGAAGGCAGGACACATAAGAGAAGTTCAATTCCCAACTTGGTTAGCTAATGTAGTACTTGTCCCTAAGCCCAGGGGTAAATGACAGGTCTATATCGATTTTAGAGATTTAAATAAAACCTGCCCTAAAGACTGCTACCCCTTGCATCGTAAAGATTGGCTGGTAGATTCCACTTTCGGTTGTGAGTTCATTTCGATGTTGTACGCTTACCAGGGATATCATCAAGTTCCTCTCACACACGAAGACCAAGAAAAGGTCGCTTTGTGATGGCAGATGATACTTACTGCTACAACGTTATGCCATTTGGGTTGCGCAACGCAAGTGCCACCTATCAAAGGATGATGGACAAGGTCTTCTAGCACCAGGTAGGGAGGAACATCGAAGTCTATGTAAATTACATCCTGGTCAAAACAGACAAGGGGAAAGACATGATAGCCGACCTGGAAGAGACCTTTGCCACCCTGAGAGCCAACAAGCAGAAACTGAACCCGGCTAAATGTCTGTTCGGGGTGAAAAGTGGTTGGTTCTTAGGGTATATGGTGACAGAGAGGGGGATTGAGGCTAATTCAGAAAAAGTGAAGGCCATCCTCGACATGTCATCTCCTCGCAACTTCAAGGACGTACAACGACTGAACGGCAGAATTACAACCCTGTCCAGATTCATCTCCAAATCTACAGACAGGGCCCTATCGTTCTTCAAGATTCTGAGGAAGACAATTAAGTTTGATTGGGACGACTAGTGCGAGAAGGCATTCACAGATCTGAAAACCTATCTCGCCGAACTCCCCATCCTTTACAAGTCGTTGGAGGGAGAAACTTTGTTCGTCTACCTATCGGCGGCTGAACAAGCTATTAGCTCTGTACTCATTTGAGAGGAAAGCGCTGTGCAGTACCCGATCTACTTCTTCGGACACCTCTTGAAAGACGCAGAGACAATATATACCACTATGGGGAAGTTGGCCTATGCTTTACTCCTAATGACCCGGAGGCTCATGTCATACTTCTTAGCACATTCGATCGTGGTTCTCACCAACAACCTGTTTGGACGCATCCTCACCAATCCTGAAGCCTCGGGTCGGCTGATCAAGTGGACAGCCGAGTTGAGCGAGTACGGGATTGAATACCCTCCCCGCACTGCCATCAAAGCCCAAGCCCTGGCGGATTTCATGCTTGAAGCTGTTCTTGAGCCCGAAGCCGATGGAGTTTGGAAGATCTATGTCGATGGGTCATCCAACAGCAAACACAGCGGAGTCAGGGTGCTAATGGTTTCTCCCAGGGGAGTTATATTGCATTTATCCATAAGACTCCACTTCAGAGCCACCAACATAAAGTTGAGTATGAGGCGATCTTAGCTGGGTTACAAGCAGCCAAGCATGTTGGAGCTGCTCGAGTTATCTTGCACTCGGACTCCCATTTCGTTGCCCAGCAGATAAAAGGTGACTTTGAAATAAAGTCCGAGCGTCTGCAGAGGTATGTGGCCATCTACGAGCAGCTGAGATCCTCTTTCACAGAGGTCATTCTATAGAAGATCTCCCGAACAGGCAATGCCAAAAACATAAGTTTGATTAGCTAGTGTTTCCAACACTAATATAACTTAAGTTATCATTCTAACATCTCACTTGTGTTTAATCCGTCTCCATAGACACACAAGTTATCCTATGGTTTTGAGAGATGTAGAATAGATTTTTCATAAACCAAAAGATCATACATATCTATCTAGGTATTTTAACTTTGATCATTTTACCTAGAATGTTAATTAATGTCATTGTCCTTAATTGCAAAGAATTGAAATATGCATGTTAATGAGTATGATATACATCCAATACATCTTTTCAAAAGAAAACTATCATAACATATTGATACATGTATAAAAAGACATGCATCAAATATCATGGCAAGATTCAATATCAATGTGTCACGATCGCCATGACATTTAATATGACACACAATAATGATATTTATGACTCATAAGAAAATACTTAAATTTTCATTTAAGTCTCATCAACTAATCGCTAAGCCAAAATAACAATTTTACATAGTTGGCCCTATCTCCCTAGAAAACGTCAAAATCTTAACTTGGCATACTTTTGAATTTCATCATATTTTTGTCAATTTGATTAATCTCAATACCTCAAATTTTATTTGGCACATTATTAAACTCTTCAAGAGTAATAATCAACTTCTCATTTTCAAGATGTCATAATAACTTAAAAATGCTCTAAAATGCCAAGTTCACAATGATTGGGTTAGCTACCCTTCCAATTAAAGTTGATATATCCTAAGCCCATTTAGTATGAAGAGATCTCACTCTTAGGAACCCAATACCTATTGGAGCTCCTTGAGTGTACTAGGTACTCACTATGGATAACTTTCCTAGATACATTTCTAATGATTTTTCTAGATTTCTTAAAACCTTAGTCATACTAGTCTCCTCAAAGTCAACTTTAGGGATAACTTTCCTTGTAACTTTGACTTGATTCTTAGACTTAGGAGTAGTTCCATGGCTATATGAGATGCCATGGTATGTGACTATACTTTCCTTAGACTTAGGTGCCTATCCCAAACCTTTTTTTGCCCTTAGATGACTCTTGTCTATTTAAGTCTAGATTTTTTTTTTGGACCCTTTAACTTCATTTGTCATTTTTATAAGGGTCTTCTCTAATTTATCAAGTCTTGACCTCAAAACTTGATTCTCAATCCTTAATTCCTCAAATTTTGACTTTTCATGATTAATTTGAATATTTTTCTTTCTAGACATATATCTAACTTCTTTAGAATTCTCTTGCTTACATTATTTTCTACCTTCCTATCCTTAGATAAGGTTGTTCTAGTGTGATATGATTTATAATTTTCCTTAGAATTAACATGCTTTCTACTTTCATGATAATAAATACTAAAATCATAAAATTTATTTCTAGCATCCTTGTTATCATGATATAAAGCAATATCATTAATTAATGGTACCTTAGATTTGCTTTTGGAATCTTTCCCTTGATTTGAGCTTCCTCTCTTGTTCTCACTTGAGGATCTTTTCTTTGGACATTGATTTTGATAATGTCTCTTGTGATTGCACAAGAAACCAACAATGTAGCTTCTTTCCCTTTCTTATCAAGGTTATGACCTTTTTTGATTTTTTTCCCCTCACCTTAGGTATCATTTGAACCTTCTTTTTCATTAATTTGGGACATTTTCTTTTATAGTTTCCTTTTTCCCTACACTAGAAGTAAATAATATGATTTTTATTTTTGACAATCAAAATTGTTATTCCTTCGCTTGTAGAGGTGACACATTCTTCTTCATTTGATTCAAATGTAAACACTTCTTCTCGTTCCAATGTCAATGACCTATACTCCCCCTCAATCCTTGAGATGGATACTTTTTCAAATTTTTCCTTGGACGTTCAACACCTCTCAATCTATGGATCCTTAAGCTTTTGATTCAATGAGTCTCCCTCTTTGGGTTTACTTTCAAGACGTTGAGATTGGATCTTCATGAAGTTTTGTTAACTTTATCCATAATTTCTTGGTATCTTGATATTCACCTATCTTGCATAAAATGTCATTAAATAAAATATTTGTTAATAATTTTGTTACCTTTTCATTTGCCTTGAATTTTTAAACTTGTTCCTTAGTCTATTTACTCTTCCGAATAGGTTTTCCTTTTATATTTCTCGAAACTTCAAATCCTTCCATTAGAGCAAACTATTGCTTTATATCTACCATCAAAAAATGCTCCATTCTTGATTTCCAAAGATTAAAACTTTCCATTCCGAAAGATGGAGGCACTCGAATGTCATATTTGAATCCATCTCAGGGATCCATTTTCAAACTTGAGCTCCATGATATTTGTCCTTTGACTTGTTGATAAGTTTGGCTAAAAAATATAGCTTCTTCTTCTATCTATTTGCTCCTTTCGGTGATTAGTCCGGTAAAGAGTGACCTCAGTCTAATACTACTTGTTAGGACCCGTATGACTTAGATGGAACAACTTTGTTCGCTTCTCTCAATTTTGTCGTTGTCGTCGTTTAAATGTGCAACGAAATCTTGATTCAAACTTGATTCCACAACACTACACTTAGATTTTACTTAGTATTCACCTCTTTGAGGTGACTAATGTAAGGTCCACACCAGCTATCACATCTACTATGAACACTTTCCTTCTCAAAAACTTTTCAAAGGCGGAGCAGCCTCGTACAAGCTTGTTCTTACAAGAACACAACAAGAAACACAAATAAAATTACAAAAAAAAAAATATTCAAAAATGACTTTAAAATGAAGAACCTTGCTTTTTTGTTCTTTTCTTGCTTTGGAATGTCTCTTGGTGGTAGGAAATGAAGAAGCACTTTTTGTAGGTCAAGGAAGGTCGGCTAGAGGGGGCTCAATAGCCTTGTAATTAGGTTAACACTTTTCTTTTGCTTTTTCATAGCAAGGACAATCAGAATTAGTTTATCAAATAAAATAATAATAATATAAAAGAAAAAGGCTCAGGGATTTACTTGGTTTGCAATTGGAGAGGTTGTTAATCCAAGGCAATGAAGATCGACTAACAATACCTCCTCCGTTGAAGGTGAAGAAGCCTTTTACACACTTTAACATCTCAAAAATGAATATAGAAATGAAATATAAGTTGTTGTTGTTCATTCCTAGCTCTAAGAGCTATTTATAGCTCGTTGGTCATAAGTGACCATTTATGACGTGGCACTCAGAGTGCCTCCAATGAGACCCAGGGTGCCCTCAATTGATAGAGTTTTATCCACGTAGACAACCATTTGTTAATGGTAATTTTCTATTCGAGACGCCTCAGTTTAGACCCAGGACGCCTCAACTACTGTTTATCTGAGGCACCCTCAGTCACAACTGAGGGGCCTCTGCTCGGCTTTGCGGAATGAATTCTAGCACCCGAGGCACCCTCAATCTCAATTGAGATGCTTCGAGTCTTCAAGGTCAGCTTCCGAGTTGATCTTTTTGGACTTCACTCGCTTGGGTGATCCTAATATCGTTTAGAGTTGAGCTCACTCGAACCCAACTTCGATCTTTTCCTTGAGCAGACTTCCTCCCCAATTTCTCGTCCATTAGACGTCACGCACATCCTTCTCTTACACTGATGTACTCTTTTGTAGCTTCTCGTTCCTCGGATGCATCCCCGTCAACTCCTTTCTCATGTCATCCTTCTCGTTCATTGCGTTTTCTGCTTGATTTCTTGTGCTCCTAAGTTCCTGCACACTTAGATACAAGATATCAAATACAATAGGACCTAACTTGACTTGGTTGATCATATCAAAATCAACTGAAGTACTTACACTTTTACCCCTAAATCCTTAAGAACTGACAACTTTAAATCTCCATGAAAAATCAATTGTCATGTTAGATTTGACTGTTCAAATATGTAGGACTTTTTTTTACTCAACCAATCGATTGGTGAGCAATAACAATCGATTGTCAGCTTTCAATTGATTAACTCAAACAATTCCGAAGTTGCTTGTTCTCTCGAGAAAACATTGACAATCGATTAACCCAATTGATTGGCAATGATGAATCGATTAGGCCAATCAATTTGACAGACTTCTATTTCCTCACAAAACTTCTATCAATTGATTGCCTCAATCGATTACCTACCTAATCAATTGCTTCAATCTATTCCGGACCCTACTGTGCTGCCAAAATAAGCTCTCAATTAACTACACTAATCAATTGCTTTGAGCCAAATGATTATACCAATTGATTGCCCAACCCTAAATTCTGAATCCGAGATTAGAATTCCTTTACCTAACATCCCATCATCCGTGACTTGTTGGGATTTTCTGTTGCCTAGCATCTGATCAACCTTGACTTGCCATGACTTCTCCAAATGTCTGGTCAATCTTGACCCATTTGGACTTTCTTACCAAGTGTCCGATCAACCCTTGACATATTTGGACTTTCCTCTTACCAACTTTCCCGTTGAACTTTTGACCACCAAATGTTCGATCAAACTTTGACCCATTTAGACTTTTCTCTCATTAACCTTTCTATTAGACTTTCTCACCAAGTGTTCGGTTAATTTTTGACTCACTTGAACTTTCCTCTTGACAATCTCCCCTTTAGACTTCCAATCACCAAGTGTCCAGTCAACTTTTAACTCACTTGGACTTTTCTCTTGTCAACCTTCCCGTTAGACTTTCGATCACCAAGTGTCCGATCATCGTTGACTCACTTGGACTTTTCCCTTGTCAACTTTCCATTAGACTTTCTACATTGTCAGTTTATGATAACCTTGACTTACTTGATTTCTCACTCACATATTGATCAAACATCTAAACCCAAGTTTGAGTTAACCTGAATTTGGTCAATATAGTCAATCTTTACCGGAAGTCGATTACACCAACACAATTCACCAATAATTAAATAATTAACCACATTCCCAACCTCTGTATTTTTTAAAATTTAAAATAAAGTACTTATTCATATCCCCAGAGAATTATTCCTTTGATTTTTAGTTTTCTTTTTCTTTTTTAGACCCAAACATGTACTCAGGAGGCAAGATTTACTTAAGAATTAAATAAATTCAAAAGAATATCACATATGTTTTTGCTTATGTTACAATTTTGAGAGACATTTATTCAAATATTTAGTGAATATATGAATCCACAAGGGTAAATTTTCATAAACTCTCCACATGGTATTTCAACTTTGCATGCAATCCCCACATAACTTTTTCTTTGCATGCAGTCCCTGATGGGATTGACAAGACAATTTGATGAGTATTATTTGAAGAAAGTTAGTATAAAAGTTTAAAAATTGAGTATGTAAGGTTATATCCATCACATCAAAATCCTGTGTACTCAATTTTCACTCTTTTATACTCAAGTTTCACTCTTTTATACTCAATTTTCACTGATATATACTTAATTTTTATTCTTTTATACTCAATCCATCAGGGAGTAAATGCAAAGAAAAACTTGTGTGGGGAGTACATACAAATATCAAAGGGTTATTGGGGAGTTTTTTGCAATTTACCGAATCCATAACTCATCTTCAAGAAGATTTCTGACAATACAATAGTTTAATATAATTTCTAGTCTTATTATGGTAAAGTTCTATGTGCATTTCCCCTATTTATTTTGATAGTCGGTGGAAAATTTCTATGGGATTGAATTGACCATCCTAAATTCGATGTTATGTGACATGGTTAATCATTTGCTTTTTTAGTATTATCATAAAATAGTGAAAATAATAAAGACTCAGACAAAAAACTTACTCTATCAAAATCAATGAAGTCGCAGATATTTTTTTTTCTTTCAATTCAAAATCACAAAGAATATACACAAATCTTATTTAATCTATTAAGCAAGTCAAGAAATTTACAAATTAAAAAAAAAGTTAGAGAGAGAAAAAATCAAACCCTTCACTATTGAGATGCTTGTATCAACAAAGTTTTTGTTGCTTTTTTAGAACTGAAAAGGAACTATTGAGACAATTCTATCAACAGAGTTTTCATCACTTTTTTAGAACTGAAAAGGAAAAATAAAGAGAAAAAGAATTTTTTTTATTACGAGAAGGATTAGAGTGCCAAGAATTATATCACTACAAAAATATCAAGCAATAGCGACGACATTTTTTAATAGTCCGTCGCAAGTAGCGACGGATATATAGTATCCGTCGCCAAAGTTGCGCGGCAAGTCAAAATGCTAAATATAGTGACGAACATGGTCAACGCCCGTCGCTAGTGCGATGGATAATATATATTATCCGTCGCTAGTTGTAAGCGACGGGTGAAACCCCCTCAATATAGCGACGGGATTCGTCAACGCCGCCGCTAATTTGCGACGGACAAGTTAATCCGTCGCAATATTTCTTAAAAAGGGCGACGACCCCCTTCCCCTGCGGCCACGCGAACCCTAGCGACGGTCGATCTCCCAGCGATTCTCCTCCGGCGATTCTCCGTCGATTCTCCTCCGGCGAACCCTCCTTCGATCCCAGGTACGCTAGCTAAGCTCCATTTGCCCTTGCAGCGACGACCCCCTTCCCCCGCGGCGCCGTCATCTTCTCCGGCCAGCCACGGCTCTTGGCACGGCCACGCGCGGTCGGCCGCAGCCTCCGACTGCCTCGCGCAGCCAGGCGCGGCCTCGCATTTGCAAGCGCCGCCTGCTGCCAGTCGCGGGACAGTGCGGTTAGGCACCGCCTGCTGCGGCCGCGCGCCACCTGCTGCGGCCGGCCGGCGGCCCCTGCTGCGGCCGGCGACCCCTGCTGCGGCCGGCGGCCCATGCTACGACCGGCGGCCCCTGCTGCGGCCGGCGACCCCTACTGCGGCCGACACCCATTAATGGGTTTAATTAGGGTTTTAGGTGTAATTAATTGAATTAATTAGATTAATTCAATTAATTAGATTAATTCAATAATTTGATTAATTTGATTAATTCAATAATTAATAAGTTATTTAATTAGTTAAATTATCCTTTAATTATTTTACAATGCTTGTTTATCCCTTTGGTAGCTTTATTTACATTGTCTTTATTAGTGTTTATTTCCATTTGCCTCTAATATGTCTCATTTGCATGTTTTACCTATTCTGCTTATCTACCTAAACTTTGTATATAATCAGGTACCATGGCTGCCCCCCGTGATCAGCAGATTAGACTTACAGTCGTCGGTAACAGATATACCTATTCTTGTTATATATTTTAGATCAAAATTTGCTAATATATCTAAATTTTTTCTACAGTTTTATACCTGATGGCCATCAGGTGTCTTCGTATATTACTAAAAAATTTAAAGAAAAATTGTCCACTTTGACCACATGGGGTCATATTGAGAATGATTTGAAATTATTCTATTACAGGGAGTTTTTAGTGAGTAGTTTATATGTATATTTAATTTGATGTTATAACTTTTTTGATACTAGCTGTTTTATTTTATTTTTTTACAGAAAAGGTACACCTGGGAGGAGGGTGCAGAGGAGCAATTCAAGAGGACATGGAATGCCTACTTCTCCAAATTGTACAGGGACATGACCTACAAATGGAGAAAGAAGGCTGATAGGCCTACAGAGGTCCCTGAGGCTATTTGGGCAGCATAGCGGGCTGTCTGGGATGCCCAACACTGGCAAGAGAATGCTGCGATTGCTCGAGCCAATCGCAATTCAAAGCTTGCTGGCCCCAGCACGGGATCCACGAAGCACACTGTTGGATCCCATTCCATTGTCCAGCATGCCAGTGATTTGGTAAGTAGTTTTTATTTAGGTTATTAAAGACATTTAGTATGTTTTTTTGGATATGTGTAAACATTATATTTTGTGTTTACAGGCTGCTGAGCTAGAGAGACCTCCCACTAGTTGGGAGTTATTCAGCAAGACCCACAAGAAAAAAGATGGATCTTTTGTTGATCGTCGCTCCCTAGCAATCAATGTAAGTATATTAATTATATTTTATTTGTTTTGATAATTTTTATAGACTAATTAAATTTTTATTTCACAGGAAGCAATGACCGCTAGAGTTTCTGAGGCACAGGCGTCTCAGCCTGCTGCAGAGGGGGAGGATGCACAGCCTCTTTCCACCGATGATGTGAATCGGATTTATTTTGATGTCGTCGGTGGGAAGAGGAAGATCGCCTGCTACGACCTGGGCTATCAGGCAAGGGTTACATATGATCAGATGAGAGCTCTAGGGGTTAGGGGGCGTCTACCATCCTCCTCCTCTACCTCTAATGAGGTTCGTCATTTGCGGGAGGAAAATGAAGCCCTGCGGACTCGACTCACGTCGGTAGAGTCGACGTGTGCCGGGAGGGACGCAGAATGGGCTAAGATGAGCACAGAGTGGGCTCAGAGGGATGCAGAGTGGGCTAAGAGGGACGCAGAGAGGGATGCTGAGTTAAAAGATTTGCGGGCTCGCCAGGCACACACTGAGGAGATAGTACGTCACATGCGAGCTTTTGCAGCGACCCTTACGCCGATGACACAGATGCCAGCCCTTCCCGCCCCTCGTTTTGACGCTCCGGATACACAGATGTCAGCCGCTCCCGCTCCCACCCATGGTTTTGAGTCTCAGGAGACACAGGATCCTGAGCATCCCACAGAGGAGTAGAGATATTATAGTGGTATGATCAATTTTTCACCTAATTTTTTGCATTAATAATGTATTAAGTTATTATATTCATAATGATTGTTTTCTTATTACTCCATTTATGTTTACAGATTCCACATTATCAGAGTTGAATTCAGATTTCTTCTCTTGCTTGAAAGGTATGAATATTTGATATTATTCCTTTATTATTTTTTATTTGTTATTTTTTATTTACATATTTAATATTTAATTTACTTCTATTAGAGTTATCTTTTATTACATATGCTTATTTCATTTGTTATTTTTTATTAGTATCAATTCAGATTTCTTTCTTTATTGGATTGCTTTCTTATTGTTTTATCTTCTATTGTGCAGGAATATTTTTCCTTTCCATCCATTATTCACTCTGATATTCATGTATGTAATGATTCTCTACTAAACTCTCATTTTTGATGTATATAGTTTTTTTTATTTACTTTGACATATGTTTGCTTTCTTTTGATATATACATTTGGATATTTACTCTGGTTTGGATTGGATTAACCATTGGAAACTTTGGATTGTATAAGTTTACTCTTGTTTCAAAGTTTGGATTGTATACGTTTGGAAATTAAACTTTGGATTGACTATTGGATTCAAATTGAAAGTTTCAATGTATATATACATTTGGAAATGAATGCTTGGATTGGATTGGATTGACTTGTAAATGAATGTTTGGATTGTTGTGAATGTTTGGATGTTGATATATCTATTATTGTTTCATATTTGTTTGGATCAGTTGTATATTATTGATATATATATGGGAAGTGGAAGAAATAGATATTGCCTGCCAAAATTTTCCAGGTTTAGCGACGAATATTTTTAAAAAATCGTCGCAAATAGCGACGGATTATTGACTTTTTCGTCGCTATAACGATCGATTAGCGACGGATTTTGACTGAATCAGTCGCTATTACGATATATTAGCGACGGGCTTTGACCATGTCCGTCGCTACCCCGAATGATTTGCGACGGATCTTTGACCATCAATCGCTAATATTTCCCCGGCCACGTCCCTTGTTTTCTCGGTGTTTGCGACGGGGTTATATGTCCGTCGCTAAGTTAGCAACGGAGAGAAAAAATGTCCGTCGCTAAGTTAACGATGGAGAGAAAATTTCTGTCGCTACTATAGCTCTGCGACGGGATTTCAGCCGACAGCGCTAACTCCGTCGCTAATCTGTCGCTATTAGTATTTAGCGATGGAATAACGACGGAATCCGTCCGTTGCTATTAACGGTTATTTTTGTAGTGTATTAAGTCAATTTACACTATTATATAATAGTTTGTAAAATGGATTCGAATCGGATTATTCTTTTTCCTCCTAATAGGAGCAGGCTTATGGAGGGATATTGTCGCATTTCTCCAACGCCCCCTAATGAATGTTAATCTAGGAAGATTCATTCACATCATCCTAGTAGTTTCATCAATGACATCCAGATAGGCAAATACCGAACTCATAAAGAAGTAAAGAGAGAGAGACAATGCATTTAATGGGGCGCTGGATCCTCTGTCGCGGGACATGCTCATGTCCCGGGGTCCTGTTCACCGACGATCGTCAGTGAGTCATCCGATCGACGATCAGACACTACTAATAATTTTTTATCGTCGTCCTGAATAAGACGATATCCTCGGATAACGGTGAATCGGTCGGAAACGTCGCATTGCAATCTCGTCGGATTCGACGGTAAATACGACAATATCACAATTGCGGCGATACCCGACGGGTTCACTGTACCCCCAAGATATAGTTTTATTCTGGACGGTGGTCGGAGACCACTGATGGTGTCCGATCATTGATCGAACGGCTCGTCGACGATCATCGACTAGCGGGACAGAGGAACAGAGGCCGGATCCGGGACAGAGGATCCGACCTCATTTAATGGGCCGGGGGATAAGAGTTGAGTTCGGAGCTCCCATTGCTGAGCTAGCCTAAAGGAGGGTGGGAGGGAGCTCCCTCCATCTGACAAAGGAGCAGCTCCGCACAGACGGAACAACATCTTTGAGTTTTTTGATTAAAATAATTTTTTATTTAATATTTATTTTAAAAAATATATTAATTTTTTATTAAATTGATTTTTTTATCAATTAGTTTTTTTTAAATAATTTTTATCAAATTAATTATAGATTTAAATTTGTAAAAATTTATAATTATATATAAAGTAAAATATATAGAAAAAATGAGAAGTATATACTAAAAATATGTGGAGTCTATGAAGAATTGTTGTGAGATTTTATGATAGGAGAGAGATATATAAGATTTTTTATTTTTGACGTAACGTGGATGTGATGATAAAGAAATTTTCGAAGAGGTTTATCTGTTATGGATGCTTTGATGGGGTGCCATGACATGGGTGGATGTGGGAGCCCATGTTTGGTAGGTGCCTGCACTGCAGCACTGATGCATCAACAGGGAAGCTTCATAATTCACTCAGAGTCAGAGGCCACCACAAGGTAATTAATGCTTTCCCTCACTCATTTGATACAAACAGGTTTAAGTAGTGATAATGTTATCATAACCTTTTTGGGACCTTCAAAGTGGGGTTCACACATATACAGTGCATATAGTGCTAGCTAGCTAGTTAGGTCATTGTAACCTCTTGGCCAGAGACGGAATTAAGATAGAGCTGGCTTGGACTCTAGCTTAGTCGGAAAAAATTTATATAGATCAAAGAGAATTGATGTGCTCTTTTTTTTTTTATCTCTTCGTTATTGTTCATTTTGTTTTATTGCTTAGTCCATCCCTTCTACACCAAAGCCTAGCTCATCTTTAATTTCTGGATCCATCCTTGCTCTTGGCAATGATGTTATAGGTATGGTGCCAGATAGAATAACGATTGTTTTATAGACGAGTTTTAACAGAAAGTTTCAAGGAAGACATAAGAAAGCGTCTAAATGTAGAGAAGTCGTCTCTATGTTTAATCAAAAAATATTGATTCAAAACAAAGATAATCCCCTAACATCATCTAAATAAATATTTAAATAGTCTCAAAACTCTAACAATGTAAAAAGTCAAAAATAACCTTGATAAAAAAAGATTAAATTATTCAGAGCCTCTAAAAAGACTCTAAACAATATTTTTGAGTTTATTAAAACTGAGCTGTTATGGGTTACACCTAATGATGAATGTAGATCTCTAAACGGATTTCAATTTGATATATTAAATATCTCTTGATTCAACCAAAGTTAAAAGTTATGACATCTCAAAACTCAGATCCTGCACAATGTATGTATGTGTGAAAGATGAAGTAAGAAAAAAATAGAATCAAACAAGATAGAGTTTTCGCAAGAGCAAGTTTTCCTAGATATATCCACACTTAGGCTGCGTTTGGTTAGAAGTAATGTAATCTAGTTTGTAATATAATTGAGTATATGATGTAATCTAGATTACATATCGTTAGCCTTTTAATCTAGATTATAATACTTTTGCTAGCTTTTGTAATACAGATTACATTACATTACAGTTTTAAGACTATACCGAACAAAGTAATTAATCTTGTAATATAATCCTGATTATATTATAAGGTTAATTATCTCTCACCAAATATAGTCTTAGTATCATCATGTGCATTATATTATCGTTAATTATCATACATGTTCTACTCCAAAAACTTGATGGCGATTGATCTTATAAAAATTAAGTTTTGTGTTCAATATAATTTACTAAGAATATCTACAAATCTGTCAATATTCACATTCATTTGAAAGTTTTAGGGTTCATCACTTACTAATATAAATCATCTTCGACTAGAAGTCTTAGTGGAGCAAGTCGATGTGCTCCTTCTCATTCTTGGGACCGATTTTGTAGACAATCAGGGTATAAAAGAAATGGATGTTATTCTTAGGCTAGGTTGGAACTCTTCTAGGGTTTGTTCAAGCCCTTATCTCATATATAATATGCCAAAGTTTCTCCCCCGTTTAAAAAAAAAAAGAAAGTAACTAGAAACATTTAGTTGATTCAAACCACATCACCCTAGCTCATTAGGGACGATATGTTATAACCAAACTCCATGGCAACATTCTAGCTAGCTCGAGTCAAACCATATAACCCTACTAGATGGGGTAATTATAGGTAATCTATATATACTCTCGAATGGTAGTAGGCTCGTTTACCGATTTGTTATCGAGCAAGAGTGATACGAAAGTTGGCGAAAATACAATTTAAGAATCAGTCTATCGAAACACCAAGCTTCCGATCGTAAATACGGTTAACAACTAATCTTTCGAAACTTTTGATTGTTAAGAAACAAGTCTTTTTCTTTACTGATAAGGTTCATTACTGAGAAAATTAATTTTAATTTTAATTTTTTTAATCAAAATAACGTTTCACTCTTTATAAAATGATATAAATACTCTCTGAGACTGACACATTAATATGTGATATTTTCATCTTAATCAGATTACATTGTAAACGCTAGGATATTCAGTATCTGTTGAATCGAGTTGTCACGTAGTTATATTAATTATAATTTTCGTAATTATTATAATTGAGATGTTGTATAATTGTAATGGTTAGGAATTCATATAGTAAATAATCCAATTTATAAGAGAATATTAATCGGGATACACGTGTCAGAAGTATATAGTATGTTAAAGAGTAATGCTGCGGTGAATCACGTCCAATCCCATGTGCTCCCAATTTTGTGCTCATGTTGGGCATCATCGAGTGATGCCTCAACCATCCCAAATCTATGAGGTGCAATTCGAGGGAACCAAATCTTAAATTCGTGAACGGGTTAACCAAGGTTTTAAAATTATATAAATATATATATATATATATATATATAGAAGTTGATAGGTTGGATGGTGACTCCCAATAATGCGACGGTGTTCTTGTGAGGAGAATGACTTGAGAAGAAAATTCAAAGAAACGTTAGGAGGATGTCGGAAGGAGCTCCAACGATCTCACTCATACGCTCAAATCAACAGAGAGAGTATTTAGTCAAGATGAGAGGGTCCAAACCTTTCCAAGCATCCTTAATTACCTTTTATTCTATCCCTTGACTTTTCTCGATCTTCTTTGGATCATAATGACATTTAATGCAATTGTTATATTAGTATTATAATAACGGCCACTGATCATTAACGCATGCAATAATTTCCTCTTTTTATGATTTAATATATTGATGACACCCTAAAAGTATTAAATGCTTTCTTTAATGGATAACCATCACGTGAGTCTCCTAAGGAAATTTGCCCCGATAGAAGAGGGATAAACCCTACCGATCGAGAAAATATACATGTCTTCCCCACCGGGGGCCCCCATACTGAACCAATCAGATCAAAAGCACTCGCTCTTCTATATAGTCATACTCTATTATGTTCTACCGAGTCGAGACCGCTGACAACCAATCAGGCAATCCACAATCACGTGGCTTCCGACCAGACGCTATCAGGTAGCTCCCGACCGAGAGTAACACCTGATTATTTGGACGAATCCACATGAAAGCCCTCCTACCACATAGTACCTTCTAGTTCACATGGTAGCACGCGACTGACCTCCCGATCACAAGCCCCCCCCTCAAGTCCAATCGAA
Source organism: Boesenbergia rotunda (assembly GCA_024364735.1). NCBI lineage: Eukaryota > Viridiplantae > Streptophyta > Magnoliopsida > Zingiberales > Zingiberaceae > Boesenbergia > Boesenbergia rotunda. Next base: position 285,346 of record JAGFNQ010002213.1, read on the forward strand.
GGAAGTTAGTCTGACTAATTGGATCGGTGTTAGAATGACAAGAGCAGGCTACATCAGCAAGTCAAGAGAACCAAAAGGGCATTGAATGTGCCCTGACAACAGATTATGTCAAGGATTAGAAATGATTCTAGGATTTAATGTGACACATGCCCAAAAAGGCATGATTAGCTATCCGTGTCAGCCACTTTGCCATTAGGCATGCTTTGCCTTAATACGCCTTAATGGTGAGTGCCAAGCATTAATAGCGGGAAAAGAAAAAGACACTTCTGTCAAACGGGCATGCATCATTACCCGAGAGACATACCTACATCAATCATCTCAATTGTCACTCGCTCCACGCCCATACCTCGATAGGCCAGCAAGTGACTTTCGACACAAGCTATATTCCTGCTTTGGTTAACTCATCGCGATCCCCAAGATGGTTCGAACCACCACTCCTGGAGAGTCATGCGCCACCCATCCATCCATATGATATTAGGGTAAATCCTATAAATAGGCCAGGTGAAGAGAGCCCGCCGCACCTTGCTTCACGACCTCCTCCTCCACATACATATTTTTGCTCTTCACGCCCAAGCTTTCTTTCCAACTTGTCGACCAGTTTCCGACTTCCTTCCATAAGTTTTTCTCTTCTTTGCAATCCATGGCTTCTAAGCCTATGTTCTTATCCCACTTGTATGAGACCCTATCCTCCAAGGTGAAGAGAGACAACATCCCAGATTTTCAATTTGAATACGGGATTGTTGGGGACTATAGGATTAGAGTACCCCGAGGCAACCAAGTCCCATGTGCCTCACCTCAAGGGGTTCATACTTTTTTTCTTGGCCAAGTAGAGTATTGACTTAGGTTCCCCATTCCTTCATTTTTCTAAGAAATATTTAGGTATTTCGACATCCCTCTTCATTAAATGTCTTCGAACGCCTTTGCCCAAATGAGTGGCGCCACTATTATTTTTAAATTATATGATATCCCATTGACTCTTTTATTTTTTCATTACTTTTTCCATCCCAAGCAAGCTAGTTTAGGATCTTTTCATTTTATGGCCCGATTGAACCTGAGGTTCTTAAGTTGACTATCTTCTTCCCATAAGGGATAGAAGGACCAGTTTATATACATAAGTCTTCCCGAACAACTCAACTGCGTTGACTGGGTGCATAGTCGATATGCTGACTCCCCTAAACCTCAGCAAGTATCAGAAGAGCATGAATTTTCTCGGGGCCCAATTTATCCTGGTTGGCATGGATTTCAATGCTCCTTGACTCATCCACTCTTAAGGGTTACTTTACTAGGTGGGTCTTAGTCCCAACGCCACCAAGCTAGAACTGGACCTGGGTAAGATATGTTTTTTTGTAATATTTATCAACACTAAATGATGATTCTCTTGTATGATGCAAAGGAAACGATGCTAAACATTTTCATTACCAAGCTCATGAAATGGGACAAGGCCAACCTAGTAGTTTTGCTAACACCAGAGGTCTCAGAAGAGCGCGACAATGCTGAAGGTGAAGCTGACCTGCCTCTCGCTAGAGAGCCCATGTCTACCAGCTATACTAAGGCTAGTTCTATGGGCGAATCCAACCGAGTTGCCGAAGGCCGAGGATCTCCAAGTTTGTCACCAATCACAGAAGAACTCGAAAAAGAGCACTCAACTGATGTTGTACTAGGAACTGAATCGAGACCAATCGAGGCTGCACCCGCTGAGAAGAAAGTTCAACCAGGGTTCCACAAGAGGCAAAAGACGTGTGTGTGGAAAAAAGCCTCCAAAAGAGTCAAAACCCATGCTGAAGGCACACCTTCAAAGGGCCCCAGGCCAAGTGAGAGCACACCACCAGCCCTTAAAGGCACAAAAACCCCGCAACCGACCAACCAATCCCCTGCACATACAACAATCACAGCAACTCAGGTCCCCAGTCCCCCCCCCCCCTCGACTGGAACCTGAGCCCCCCCCCCCCCCCCCCATGGGGCCTACAAGAAAGGCTCCATAGTGGGGAGTATGCCGAGAAGCTGAAACAGGAGGGTACACCGGAAGTAAATTCCAGACTAAGCGGCTCCATGTTAAAGGTAAATATCGCTTCTCTTCATTGCTTAGTTAAAACCACTTTCTAAAATGTCGTAACCCCACAGGTCTGGACTGAGCACCTCGAGATGACATCTCGGGTTCCTTTATTGGTTCGCCAACTCGAGACTTCCGATAAAAGAATAGCCAAGCCGGAAGTAGAGATTTTGACCAATGTAGACCAAGAAGCTGAAGGAGAGGTAGCCCAAGCTCGAGAAGAAGCTTCTCTCCAAGACGAGTTGACTAGCAAGATAAGAGAGAAGCTAGAGAATGCCCTGGATACCATACAAGCCCTAGAGCACAATTTGGGAGCCATAAAGAAGAAGATAAACTATATACTGAGCAAGTTGCCCCTCTAATTCTTGAGAACGCGTGTCTGACCACCAAGGTTGAGCAACAGGAAAAGCTTATGGCCAACCAGGAATTAGCCCTACAAGCAGCTGCATACCTACTTTTGAACGAACAGGATGAGCGATAAAGAAAAGAGGATGTGCTGATAAAGAAAAGAGGATGTGTTGGCAACAGTCAAAGAACAACTTCATGAAGCACTATAAGTTCGGGACGCAACAACTGCTCGCCTAGATAAAGTGAACGCCAAACGGAGAGGGCCATAAATGACCTAGTGGCCTACCAAGCCAATGAAGATGCTCGACGCCAAAGCTTCAAGGAATAATTCTTGCACTCGCAAGAATACCATGACTTACTAGGCACTCATATAATCAAGCGAATGACCCAAGGCTTCGAGGGAGCAATTAAGCAAATTGGTCGGGCTAAAGTTCTAAAACCAGGCTCTAATCTGAGCTTCCTCAACCTGGGTAAAGTGTGGTCGGAGTTGCCAAACTCAAAGAGAGAGTAGATCAATCTTTAGTTAAGGTAGACTCCCCGTTTGGTAGCTGAGCTATAAATATTATCTTTTTCAATGTGTAAAACTTTGACTTTCGAAATGAATGCTCCTTTCATTCCCTCTATTTGCCTTCTGTGCCTTCAAGCCACGCTACAGGCTAACACCTTGTAAATTGTGCCTCATACGCGAGCTCCCGAGCTGGGAGGTTGAGCCACGCTAAGGGCAAATGTCTCAATAAGGACACCTTCGGTCCACGCTAAGAACTAAAGCCTTGTTAAGGGTACCTTCGACCGCGAGCTCCCGAGCAGAGAGGTTGAGCCATGTTAAGGATAAATGCCTAGTTAAGGGCGCCTTCATGTCACGCTAAGGGTTAATGCTTCGTTAAGGGCGCCTTCAACCGCGAGCTCTCCAGTGGGGAGGTTAGGCCACGTTAAGGGCAAATGCCTCGTTAAGGGTGCATTCATGTCACACTAAAGGCTAATGCCTCGTTAAAGGCGCCTTCGGTCGTGAGCTCCCAAGTGGCGAGGTTGAGCCAAATTAAAGGCAAATGCCTTGTTAAGAGCACCTTCATGACACGCTAAGGGCTAGCACCTCATTAAGGGCTCCTTCGGCCATGAGCTCCCAAGCGGGGAGGATGAGCAACGTTAAGGGAAAATGCCTCATTAAGGGCGCCTTCATGTCCGCTAAGGGCTAACGCCTTGTTAAGGACACCTTCAGCGGCGAGCTCCCAAGCGAGGAGGTTGAGCCACGTTAAGGGTAAATGCCTCGTTAAGGATGCCTTCATGCCACGCTAAGGGCTAACACCTCGTTAAGGGCGTCTTTGGCGGCGAGCTCCCAAGCGGGAGGTTGAACTACGTTAAGGGCAAACACCTCGTTAAGGGCGCCTTCATGTCACGCTAAGGGCTAGCGCCTCGTTAAGGGTGCCTTCGGTCGCGAGCTCCCGAGCAGGGAGATTAAACCACATTAAGGGCAAACACCCCGTTAAGGACACTTTCATGCCACGCTAAGGGCTAATGCCTCATTAAGGGTGCCTTTGGCGAAGAGATCCCGAGCGGAGCGGTTGAGCCACGTTAAAGGCAAACATCTCGTTAAGGGCACCTTCATGCCATGCTAAGGGCCAACACCTCATTAAGAGTGCATTCGGCGGCGAACTCCTGAGCGGGAAGGTTGAGCCATGTTAAGGGCAAATGCCTTGCTAAGGACGCCTTCATGCCACCCTAAGGGCTAACACCTCATTAAGGGTGCCTTCGGCGGCGAGCTCCCGAGCGGGGAGGTTGAGTCACGTTAAGGGCAAACACCTCGTTATGGGCGCCTTCGTGCAACACTAAGGGCTAACGCCTCATTAAGGGCGCCTTCGACGGTGAGCTCTCGAGCGACGCAAAATTAATGTTTGTTTCTCTCCTATTATTAATACTGCCAAAAAGTACAAACTTTATTTGAAAGAGTAAAGTAAATGAGAAAAGACTCATACTCATTGAGTCCGATATGGATGAAAATGATTGACACTCTAAGGCCGCTCTAGCTTCTTCCCGTTTGGCTCTTGCAAGTAGTAGCTCCGACCATTAAGCTTCCTGATCACTTTGTAAGGCCCACTCTACTGAGGATCAAGCTTAGCAACATCCCCCATCGGTTTTATTCATCTCCAAACAAGATCACCCACTTGGAACGCTCGTGGAACTATCCTCCTATTATAGGTTTGCTTTATCCGCTGATAGTTAACTATCAATTCGACAGCGGCTCTATCTCAAACTTCGGTCACCAAATCCAAGTTTAGAAGCCGTTCTTGATCATTGTTGTCCTATTTTGTATAATTGCCTTCTAATTGATTCTTCTATAATCTCAACTGGGATGACTGCCTCCCCTCTGCACAATAAGTAAAACAGGGTCTGACCTATTCCTTCCTTGGGTGTAGTTCAGTATGCCCAGAGAATGCTAGGCATCTCATCTACCCATCTTCTACCTACATGATCCAATTTAATCTTGAGCCCTTGGATAATGTCCCAGTTGGCCACCTTTGCCTGACCATTACTCTGAGGATAAGCTACTGATGTGAAGGCATGTTTAATCCCCAGGCCTTCACACCACTCTTTGAGTTTCCGGTCTTGGAATTGCCGCCCATTGTCTGATACCAATTTGTAGGGAATCTCATACCGGCAAGCTATATCTCTTTAAAAGATTTTCATAATAGCCTCTTCAGTTATATGGGCCAGGGGCTCATCTTCCACCCATTTAGAGAAATAATCCACAATGACTAGCAAGAATTTCTTTTGTTGAGGCACGGTCGAGAAAGGACCCACGATGCCCATCCCCCATTGATAAAATGGGCACGATACTATAGAAGCCTTGAGTTTCTCGGTCGGGTGATGCGATATGTGTTGATGCTTTTGACAAGATTTAAAACCTGCCACAAACTTATTAGCGTCTTCTTGCAGAGTGGGCCAAAAATACCCGGCCAATATTATTTTTCGAGCTAGTGCTCTCCCTCCTATGTGGCTGCCATATATGCCTTAATGCACTTTACGCATTACATATTCCATATCTTCCCAACCAACACATTTCAAAAGAGGTCACGCAAAAGCTCTCCGATATAAATAATTTCCTACTAGAGTGAACTGAGCAGCTTGGCGTTTGAATAAACGGGCATGACCAGGGTCTCTTTAAAGATCACTAGTCTACAAGAAGGTTATAAAAGGTGCTCGCCAATCAGGTGTCTCGACTTGATCGATCTCCCTGTCAATTTAAGCTATCAATATCTAATAACATATGAGGTTATCCAATGTCCAATAGGTTAAAGAACTAGCCAGTTTAGCTAATTCATCTGCCCTGGCATTGTCCGCCTTGGGTATTTTCTGCAGCACGACTTCTAAAAAGTTAGATTTTAGCTGCTCAAAAGTCTGCACATACATTTTCATCAGTTCATTGTGTATTTTAAAATCAGCCTCAATTTGCTGAGCTACGAGTTGAGAATCGAAATATATGATGACTCGAGTAGCCCCGACCTACTTAGCTGCCTGTAGGCTGACCAACAAAGCTTCATATTCTGCTTCATTGTTTGTAGCTCTGAAATTTAAGCGAACAAATATTTGTAATATGTCTTCTCTGGGGGAGACCAGCAATACCCCCACTCCACTGGTTCGCTGTGTAGAAGATCCAACCACATATATCTTCCAGGCGTCCTGCTTATCGAGTGTAACTAGGGCCTCTACCATAAAATCCGCTAGGGCTTGTGCTTTAATAGTTGTCTAAGGTTGATATTAAATGTCATATTCGCTGAGCTCCATCGTCCACTTGATTAACCTTCCAGAAGCCTCTGGATTTGTCAAAACCCGCCCGAGCAAGCTATTAGTTAGGACAATGATGGGATGGGATAAGAAGTATGGTCTTAACCGTCGGATAGTCAAGACCAGTCCATATGCCAACTTTTCAACGATAGTATACCAGCTCTCTGCATCCTTCAGAACATAATTGAAGAAATAAATGGGATATTGGACCGTATCTTCTTCCCGCAGTAAAGTCGAGCCCAATGCCTTGTCGGTAGCTGAGAGATACAGGTACAACAACTCCCTTGTCATCAGCTTGTATAAGATTGGGAGACCCGCTAGATATTCCTTTAGCTCTACAAAAGCTTGGTTACACCTCTCATCCCATTGGAACTTTGTTGCTTTCCTTAACACCTTGAAGAAGGGAAAAGTCTGATCAACCGACCAGACAATAAACCTTGATAGAGCTATTATTCGACCTACAAGCTTTTGTACTTCTTTTAGGTTAGTTGGTGGAGACATGCCTAAGATTGCTTGTACTTTTTCTGAATTAGCTTCAATTCCCTGCTCGGTAACTACGTAACCCAAGAAACACCCGCTCTTGACTCTGAACAGTCACGTAGTCGGATTGAGCTTAATTTGATTAGCCCGCAACATGCCAAAGGTCTCTTACAAATCAGCTATCAGATCTCTTCCGTGTTCCGTCTTGACAAGGATATCATCCACATAAACTTCAATGTTCCTCCCAATATGGTACTGGAAGGCCTTGTCCATCATTCTTTGGTAGGTAGCTCCAGCATTCTTTAACCCAAACGACATAACATTATAACAATAAGTATCATCTAAGATGACAAAACTGACATTTTCTTGATCTTCCTGGGTGAGAGGCACTTGGTAATACACTTGATAGGCATCCAACATGCATATATAATCACACCCCGATGTAAAATCGACAATCTAATCTATCCGATACAAGGGGTAGTAGTCTTTAGGGCATGTTTTATTTAAATCGTGGAAATCGATACCGACTCATCATTTATCCCCGAGTTTGGCTACTAACACTACAATAGAAAGCCAGGTTGGGAATTGAACTTCCTAGATATGCATAGCCTGGAGCAACTTGGCAACTTCTTCTCGAATAATCTGATCCTGCTTTGGTGTGAAGTGCCTTCGTTTCTACTTGACTGGGCGAAACTCTGGATTGGTATTCAAGTGGTGAGTCATCATAGCCAATGCTACCCCCTTCATGTCCTCAGTTGACCATGCAAAGACATCATAATGGCTGACAAGGCAATGTATGAGCTTCAACTTCAGCTTAGGAGGTAGGTCAGCTACGATTTTGGTAATCACATCCTTCTAGTGTGGGTAAACTTGAACCTCCTCCTATTTCTTTGACCGTCTCTTGTGGGATCGATGTGATCGATAGAGGAGGGGGTGAATATCAATAATGATTTTTCGGATAATCAGATTAAATGCAGCGGAAATAAACAAGTCAAACACAGCTAACACCTTATTTTTTACTTGGTTCGGAGTCTATGATGACTCCTACTCTAAGGCCCACGGTCCTTGACCATTTTCGTTGGCAATACTATAATTCGTGAATGAGGTACAAGAGTTATGATTAAGTACAGAAAAATAGAAATTATACCAATGATACTAAAAGTAAGGATTTTGTTGTAGAAGCAGCATGTCGTCGATCTTGAACTTCGTAAGCATAGAGAACTCGAGCACGGAAGCTTTATCATTGAGATTTCGAGAGCTTGTGTTGATATCTGGAAGCAAGGGGTGAAACCCCTTCTATACTTGATCTCGGGTGCCTGAGTGACAATAGGGGCTCCTTCCACATCACCGGTTCAGCCGCGTCCTTATTCGTAGACTCAACCAACCTTTATCCTATTCTTGGGCGCTTGGGAGCACTGGGGGACCTGGGAGCAGTGAGCTACCTGGGAGCTAACGTGGCACATCCAACCAGTGACCGCCAACTCAGCTTCACCAACGGCTGAGAAAACCCCTCCGGGGTGCCTGAGTCCTCTTAGGCGCCTGGGTTCTTGGATGCCTAAGCCCTCTCAAGCACTCCTGGTCACAGCAGCTGATCTCTTTAGCTTGCAACCAAGGTTAGTCCAAGAACACAATATAATGTCATAAATGCATGCATGAATGACAGCTAGAGCTGTCTGGTTCTGACTTTGAATTTCAAATGAAATCTTAGGTCGAACCGACCCCTACTGTTCCCTATTTCGAGGAGCGCGCCCTCACCTACTCCACTCTGGAGAAGTTACCTTTTCCCAACCGGCTTCTCTGGTTGGACTTTTGCTTAACTTTCAAGACTCCCGGGTCTCGAGACGTCCGTACCTTGACCCATCTCTACTTCTGTCCATAATTCTAGCTCCGTACTTTGAATTTTGAAATTAAATTTTAAAATTTGAAATTAATTATTAAAGTTTAAATTCAGAAAATTTATATTATGTTTAAATTTTGAAAAAGATTGAATTTTGAAATTAAATTAATTATTAAAGTTTAAGCATTTTAGATTTTAAATAAGGTAAAAATTTTAAATTTGATTCATTAATTTAAATGTGAAATTAATTAGATCTGTGGAGTTAGTTGGGTTGGACTAATCTTTTTATCTCCTAAGATTCTCACCCATTTCTAAGTGACAAAACAGGGAACCTTTATCAGTTTTGTGAGATGTGTCAAATTTTATCTTTGAATTAATTAAGAGCTATGATTTGATTGAATCTTGAGTTAGATTCAAGTTTAACAAGTAGTAGATTGAAAATAAATTTCAATTATTGGCTTCCAGGACTTGGCGAGGCACAGGGGCCTTCTTGGTTATCGAAGCAACGACCCTTTCCTAGATAAAGCCTTTTAAAGAAATTATATTTTCAAATTACTCTTTGAGAAATCCTGATCTAACAAGTCGAGGATGTGGTGAGGTAGCTTCGACTAGTTCCGCCTGGCTTAAAAGACCAAATAGAGTACGTCTTACCCTACATAACTCCTTAGACAGACTTCCCTAATGTATCATCATCTCACCCCACCCTAATATTAGATTATGCAAGTTTCAATCAAGTTAGATCTTTATCTAACCATTTCTATTTCTAAGCATGACATTTTTGCAGAAAGTAAATAAACAAGTATCAAGCAATTAACAAAAAAATATACAAGAAAATCATCTAATTATGAAAATAATTTTTCTATTGGATCCCCCTAGACTAAAGCCTCGATATGAACTATCTAGTGGCGGCCGGTGGGAAACTTCCGTGAGGCCGGGCCGGTCGCCCGAGGTTGGAAAAATCTCGTTAATCATCGATATGGACGATCTAGGACATGAATCTTGTCCTTGATGATCCAATAGTGATTTGGTCTTGCTTGATTAGTCAAGCTTAGTTTGTGACCCCTACTTGGACTCGGGTTATAGTTTGGTTCACCACAGAATAATAGGATCTGTAACGTGAGTTGGTTCGATAACCAAGTCCGGATCGGTTGAGAAGGGATTTCTATTTTTCAAGAATCATGTCAAGATTCTTGGAACCCGAGGTAAACCGTTCCAGCGCAACTCTAAGTTCCTTCACTTGAGTTTTCAAGGAGGAATTCTCTTCCTCAAGTTTTTGAACTTAAGTTGAGGTTTTCTTCCTGAATAGTCTCAGTCAAGGAGCTTGAGTTGGCCTTCTCCTTTAGGACTTTTACCTCCTGTTGGAGGGACTCAACCTAAATGTAGGCTTTGGCCAACTTATGTGACAAGTATGAAATTAAATCGTATAACTGAGACTCGGGATAAGCACTTCCAGTGATTCGGTCATCTTCTGATATTGATAGAGTTTCGGTTCCGCGGCTTTCTTCCGGTTCTAATTCTGAATCGGTGTCGAGTTCTTCCAAAGCCGTCAGTGCCAGGAGGTTGGTTTGAAGTGACTCTTCTTGTTGTACCCATAAAAGGTGATGTCAATTTTCCCTTTTTGACTGATACTTGGTTCAGTTGGAACATCCTTTGGCTGAACCACCTTTTTCTTCTTTCTTTGCCCTTTGATCATCTTATAGTAGTTTCGGGCCATTCTGATTAGTTTGGGATGATTGATTTCGTCGTCGTCAGATTTTGAGTCAGAATTGGACTCAGGTATCGGTTGCGACTTTTTCTTCTTTAGTTTGCCAGGACTTTACCTACAAAAAGAGCAACACCTTTCTCGACCTGTGGAGAGTTAGTCTGTTCATGCAATTCTAATTCTGAAAATAATTTGTCTAATTTAATTTTTTGACAAATTTCTCGAAACCTTGTATGCATCTACCATAGATGCCCACTAAGAATTTCAGGAAAAAGAATTTAGAGAATACCTGATTAGGTCCCAGTTCTCTACCTTGTGGTCAATGGTGTGAAGACCGTTCATTAGTTCTTGAATATGTGCATGGAGTTGTACAGCAGTTTTGCCATCCTACATCTTCATGTTGTAGAGTTTGTTCAATAGAAGATCACGCTTGTTGATTCTCATATCCGACGTTCCCTCGTACAACTTGATCAACTTATTTCAGAGCTCCTTTGTACTGCTGAATGGGCCGACGCGGTTGAATTCTTTTTTGGTTAGGCCACACTGGAGGGTTTGTGTTTCCTTGGCCTCTGCTTTAATCTTTTTCTTCAGAGGAGCATCCCACTCTGTGTATCCTTGAGGTTCGCCTTGTGCATTCTTTGGGATGTCCAATCTGGCCTGAATAATTATCCATATCTCTACCTGAGTTTTCAGGTGAACCTCCATACGACACTTCTAGTAAGAGAAATCCTCTCCCGAGAAGAGAGGTGGTCGGGCGGTGCTATAACCTTCTTGCTGGGCCATGGAAAATCTTGCAAAGAAACAAAAATAAGAAAACTGGTTCCAAGACTTGGTCTTGGATTAGTAGTGCAGTATAGAAGTAAAAATATTAAATCCCGAGTGGTGTTGCACCAACTTCGAGAAAACGAGAAAATCCACGAGAGAAAAAAGAATTAAAAAATATCAAAAAAAAAGACAATACCTTTTCTGATAGAAAATAATGTAAGAATTCGGAAAAAAATTGCTCAATTGATGGTTTCACTGAGATTGAGTCACCCGCTCTGATACCACTTGTGAGATCAAAGTGATCGATAGGGGGGGTAAATATCGATAACGATTTTTTGGATAAATTAGATTAAATGTAGCGGAAATAAACAAGTCAAACACGATTAACCTTATTTTTTTACTTGGTTCGGAGTCTATAATGACTCCTACTCCAAGGCCCACGGTCCTTGACCGTTTTCGTTGGACAATACTATAATTCGTGAATGAAGTACAAGAGTTATGATTAAGTATAGAAAAATAGAAATTATACCAATTACACTAAAAGTAAGTTTTTTGTTGCAGAAGTGGTGTGTCGTCGATCTTGAATTTCTTGAGTGCAGAGAACTCGAGCACGAAAACTTTATCATTGAGATTTCGAGAGCTTGTGTTGATATCTAGAAGCAAGGGGTGAAACCCCTTTTATACTTGATCTCAGGCGCCTGAGTGCCTACAGGGGTGCCCTCCACGTCACCGGTTCAGCCGCGTCCTTATCCGTAGACTCGACCAACTTTTATCTTGTTCTTGGGCGCTTGGGAGTGCTGAGGCACCTGGGAGCAATGAGGCGCCTGGGAGCTGAAGTGACCCATCCAACCAATGAATGCTAACTTAGCTTCACCAATGACTGAGAAAACCCCTCTGGGGCGCCTGAGTCCTCTCAAGCGCCTGGGTTCTCAGGCACCTAAGCCCTCTCAGGCGACCCTGATCGCAGTAGCTGGTCCCTTTAACCTGCAACCAAGGTTAGTCCAAAAACACAATATAATAAAGTAAATGCATGCATGAATGTTAGCTAGAGCTGTCTGGTTCTGACTTTGGATTTCATATGAAATCCTAAGTCGAACCGACGCCTGCTGTTCCCTCTTCTAGGGAGCGCGTCCTCACCTACTCCACTCTGGAGAAATTACCTTTTGCCAACCGGCTCGTTCGGTTGGACTTTTGTTTGGCCTCCGAGACTCCTGGATCTCGAGACGTCCGTACCTTGACCCCATCTCTACTTCTGTACGTAGTCCTCGCTCGGCTAAGTCTCCCACCCGATCTTCCGGATCAGGTCTTCGGTGCCCAGTCCACGACTAGGATTTCGTGCTCAATTCCTCGAACCAGGTCTTCGTGTCCAACCCTTGTTCAGGTCTTCAGTGCCCAACCCTTAGCTAGGACTTCGTGCCTAGTCCTCGACCAAGATTTCGTACTCAACCCTGCAGGTCAAAACTTCGTACCTAGGTTAATTAGGGCTTTCCTGCACACTTAGCAAATTCATTAGATCACCACATAAACTTAACTTTGAACCCTTTGCCATTATCAAAACCAGGTTCAATTTGGTTCTTCCGACACCAACAGTCTTTCTTCCTTCTCCTATTCGGAAGCTCGAGGACAAGCCAACTCGATTTGGAGTGATTGATGCAGCCTCCCATTCTTCTGACTGTCAATTCTTACTTCATCAACATAACATCTTTGAGCAGCCAATTGACTCCCTCTAACTTCTCTGACCTGGTCCCCCACGGGAAACTTGATTTTCAAGTAAAAATAGACACTACTTCTTGAAATAAACTTAGCGTCGACTGCCCGAGAATCACATTATAGAAAGACGTCGTGTCTACTGTTGGGAACGAGATAGCTATAGAGGGGGGGTGAATATAGACAATCACTTGCCCCTTGGAAACTTATCACGATTTCTGCAACTCAAATATCAGTAACACAGCGGAAAGAATGGAAAACAGAGTATGCAGAAAAACCAAATGAAAGCAAAATACACACAACTAGCAAGATCGCTAACAAGGAGGGTTTACAAGGTTCGGGGATAACTTGCCCCTACTCCTTGGCGTGCCCTTGAGGTGGGCGATCCCTTGATCGTCGGCAGATCAAGCCCCGGTCAACACCGGATATGAAGCAACCTCCTTCTCGGTGGAGAAACCTCTCCACAGCGTGTTTCAAACAAAGATATATAATGAGCACAATGAAACAACAACAAGAAAGATCTTACTCAAACACTTAGCAAGGATAAAACACAGCAAGCTTCCCTGAGCTCCACCCAGTGGCGATCTCACGCAGACCCATGTCTGCTTCGTGTCTTCCCACTGTCGGACTCCCAGCTTCTTGTTTTCTCCTTCAAGCGCTCAAGTATGATGATTGCTCCTCTATAGCTTGCTTAGAATAGTTGAAGAACTCAAGAACAGCAAGCTTGGTTTTTCCAGGAACTCAAGAGAGCGAAAAGCTTGAAGAACTCTTAGTCGTGCTGAACTCAACTCTCGCGTTCCTTTTTGTTTCTCCGCCAAGCGACAGGTGACACCATCTCTGTAGCTCCCAGCTACTCATCTGCCAACGCCAGCCTCTACTGAGCTATCTCTGGACTCACTGAGCTCCTCAGTCGAGCTCCAGTCTCAGCTCCAGTCTGCAGCTCGCCGTTGCAACCTGAGATGGGAAAAGGGACAAACCTGCCCCAAGGAAAGCGCGCTTTGACTTCTCCTTGAGTGTTTGAATCCTCCCCTGTCACCTGAAACTCAATCAGAGCATTAGAGCAGAAGATCAAGCAGCATATCAAATCTCAGGAACATACATCAGCAAATCGGATACGATCAGACGCTCTGACCACGTCTGACAGTGAAATTTGAATTAAAGTGATCGGTCACCGGACCGATCCAGAGTGTGTGGATCGATCACCAGACCGATCCACCGCTGTGCTGGGATTCCCAGCTCTCGCAGCTATACACGCCTGATCGGTCACCAGACCGTTCAGGATGAATCCTGATCGGTCTCCGGACCGATCAGAGCAGATGAACAGTTACTTTTTAATCAAACTCAAGATTCCTGATCGGTCACCAGACCGATCCAAGACTCTGATTTGCAAGGGAACTTACTCACCGTATGCTCCCTGATCGGTCGCCAGACCGATCAGGAGCAAAACAGCAAGGAAGCAGCCTGCTCCCTGATCGGTCTCCGGATCGATCAGGAGCCACACAGTAGATTCTCAATCTCACTGTGCTCTCCCTGATCGGTCACCAGTCCGATCAGACATAGCTGGATCGGTCACCAGACCGATCCACTAAGGAGCAGCGTGCCAAAAGTCCCTGATCGGTCACCAGACCGATCCAGTGACTCTACCCAGCCCTCCAAGCTAGGGATTCATCCACCTTAGCCCTCCAAGCTAAGGATTTTTCCATCTAACTCTCCAAGTTGGGAATTTACACCTAACCCTCCAAGTTAGGACTTTTCACCTAGCCCTCCAAGCTAGGACTTTTCACCTAGCCCTCCAAGCTAGGACTTTTCACCCAACTCTTCCGAGTTAAAACATCATCCAACCTAGCCCTCCAAGCTAGACACCTGACCCTCCAAGCCAGGACTTTTTCACCTAATTCTCCAGGATGAGAATTTGCACCTAACCCTCCAAGTTAGGACTTTTCACCTAGCCCTCCAAGCTAGGACTTTTCACCCAACCCTTCCGAATTAGGACTTTTCCAACACCTAGCCCTCTAAGCTAGGATTTTCCACACCTAACCTCCCAGGTTAGGATTTTTCAACACCTAGTCCTCCAAGCTAGGATTTTCCACACCTAACCTCCCAGGTTAGGATTTTCCATATCATGCCTAATCCTCGATTAGGACTTAATCATAATCATCACACCTAACCTCCCAGGTTAGGACTTTCCATATCATGCCTAATCCTCGATCAGGACTTAATCATAATCATCCTCCTAAACTAAAATCGTTGTCAACACCAAAACAACAATCAGGGCCAGACTGCATCAACAATCTCCCCCTTTTTGTTGTTTGACAACCCGATTTTAAGTTTAGGGATTCTCAATCAATTTTCCAACATTATGAATCATAGGGGAATCCAGATCCTCCCCCTACAACATGGTCATTCTAAACTTAACCAATCCACACTCTCCCCCATTGTCGAACATCGAAAAGGAGCTAGAGGGGCAGTTAAGATAAACTCCCCCTCAAACCTAGAGGGTCCCAACTCAAAAATGTGATAATTTGTGGATTAATCATACGAACACATGTGAAAAGATTAAGGTAAGACATAGCAGTCACATGTATCATATGAGTATGAAGTATAAGATCACAAAGCATGCCATAATATTCATAAGTATCAATGAAGCATGGCAATGTAAGCATGAATATGGCAATCATGTAGATAACAGGTACATAATCATCATGGCAGCAACAATAGAATATAAGCATAGCATGTAAAACATGAAAGCATCCAAACAAGTAGTAAAATATGTGTGACTCAAGGTCACACCAACAAAGTCAGAGGGCATACAGCCTAAAGGTCATACAACACAGTTAAGATCAATTGTCATCAGAATCATCAATATAAATGATATCCCTGGGTGAAAGATCACTGGGGAATGCACTCTCAGGGAATGTATGATGATACCATTCTTCATACCATCTGTCCTGGAACGCGCTTATTTCAGAGACACCAGATGCTATGGCATCAACACAGCGATCAAATGACTGGAACTTGGAGCTGACCTCCTGCCGCCAGATTTTGGAGATGTGTAACTCGTGCTCCAACGTCGCTCTATCTCTGCGACCTGCCAGCGCAGATCAGGAGCCAACTCATCATAGTCTGCAGTAATAGCTGCCGTCCCCGGGTCAGGAGCTGCCCTCGGTAACTCTTCCGTTCATCTGCGAACTTTCCACTTCAGCCCTTGAGTCCCAAGAACAACGTCGGACTGAGCAAGCATGCGACGATCCAACCGGCAGTCCTGTCGACTCATGGGCACAATGTGACCCTGTGAAACGTCGATGCCAACTGACTCCAGCCAGGCAGTGATGATATGGCCGAATGACATGTAGACTGACTGAGAAGATGACATACTGTGTACGATGATAGAGGAGTATACTGAAGCTACTGGGTCAAAGTCTAACTGTTGATGTATCCCATAAAGCATCAGGCAGTGAAACGGGTGAATCTCGTCAAGATGTTTCGAGGTAGTGGGAAGGAGACAATTTATGATGATCTTGAACAAGACATAGTCAACAGGGGAAAGATGAAGAGCAGGAAATGTAGGAAAGGCACGGGTGCACTTACCAGAATCCCTTGGTCTAGGATGACCTAGGAAGTACTCGTAGATGGAATCAGAGTCACTCCATCGAAGGGGACTGGGAGAGGATTAGGAGGAAAAGGTAGAGAAAGAACTCGTTGTGTGATCTGCGACAGCCGAGAAAATCAGTCAAGATAGATCGATCGAAAGCAAGATCAATACCAGCAACACGAGTCTGCCATCCCGTGCTCCACCCAGTGCCCGGTCCACTGATCATATTGTTGTAGAACTCAAAAACCAAGGTCAAGTTGATCGGTCCTTCAAAGTGCAAGAGGGGTTGAAGATTATAGAACTCAATTCGTTGTTGAATTGTTGGACAGTGTTCATAGATAAAAGTTGGGTCTATAGCCCGACACGGCATTAACTTGAAGTTGTGCCACTGGAACTTGAAGGTAAGACCAGAACTCTGAAACCTAGTAAGTTGAGGGAGTGGAGGCCTTTGAGAGGATGAAGAGGTTTTCTCTATAGAACTCCCCTCTGCTACCTCCTTTCCCTTAGATAACTTTCTAAGGAGGATTGAATTGATCATGACACATAGATTGAAGCACAAGATTTGATCATCAGATGAGACCCAATCAAAAGATAGATAAGAAGTTTTGGTCATAAGATGAGAAAGAGGGTCACGGCAAAGGCAAAAATAAGAACAGAATCCGGTTAGCTTCACAAATATATATTTCATGATCTGTTTGAAAACGAAAAATAAAGCCAAACACTTACTTCGGTGCCATTGAAGCATTTGAGGGGATTGGAAGACTCGCGACAGATAAGAACGCGCGTGAAGGAAGAGCCTTCAAGCCGGAGAGAACCGCCCGCAGAGGAGGTCGCACAAGCGTGAAGGAAGACGCAGAGACTTCTCTCGCTCGTTCGTACAGGGTGTTTCGGTGCTAGGGTTCGGGAAAACGACGACTTGGAGAGAGTTAATCGGTTGGTGGATCGGTCCACCAACTAAAATTTAATGCGGTTGATCGGATCACCGCTCGATCTGATCTCGTCCAGACCGATCAGGATACAGCCTGATCGGACTGGAATGGTCCTGATCGGTCGGATGACCGATCAGATACGCTCCTGATCGGTCAGGTGACCGATCAGGATTTGATCAGTAGGGTCCGAAGAGAAACCTCTGAGCTCCCTGATCGGTC
>JAGFNQ010002213.1:304663-346161 GCA_024364735.1 Boesenbergia rotunda
TGCTTGATTTCAAGTCCGAGGAAGAAAGTCAACTCTCCCACTAGACTCATTTCGAACTCACTCTCCATGTGACCAATAAATTCACGTAAATAGCCCTTGTTGTTTGAGCCACAAATTATGTCATCGACATACACTTGGGCTACAAATATATTGTCACCATCTCTTCGTAGAAATAGTATAGGGTCTATTTGACCTCTAACGAAGTCCTTTTCAATCAAGAATGTCGACAACTGCTCATACCAAGCCTGGGGTGCTTGTTTAAGGCCATAGAGTGTCTTCTTGAGCTTGTATACGTGGTTTGGATATTCGGTACTCTCAAACCCTGGAGGTTGTTCGACATAGACTTCTTCCCTAATCATACCATTTAGGAATGCCGATTTGACGTCCATTTGAAATAGTTTGAAGCCTCGATGTGCTGCAAATGCAAGCATCAATCGGATGGACTCTAATCGTGCCACGGGAGCATAAGTCTCATCATAATCAAGACCTTCAACTTGACTGTAGCCTTGGCTACCAAGCGTGCCTTGTTTCTAATGATTTTCCCTTGTGGTTTAATTTGTTTTTTGAAGACCCATTTAGTTCCAATAATAGTGGTCTTCTTGGGCCTAGGGACTAAGTCCCAAATTGACTCCTCTCAAATTGACCTAGTTATCTTGCATTGCAATAATCCAATCGGGATCATTTAATGCTTCATCAATTTTTCTAGGTTCAATTTCGGAAATTAGAGCAACTTCATTAGCCTCATTCCTGAAGAATGATCTAGTCCTACCCTTGATGGATGTCTCAACAATTTGGTCTTGGGGATGACTAGAGGCTAATCTCGTTTGTCTTGGTGTTGGTGGTGCTTCTTGAACGAGTTCACTAGACACAATTCAGCCTCAGGATCCGGCTGATCAATGAGTTGTCTAGGCTCACCGTCATCAGACTCATCACCATCAACAATACTCGGATTTTCATTCAAACTAAGTCTCCTTAGTTCGATTTGAACTCCTTCTACATTATCTGATTGGTCAATTGATTTTGGAAATTCCTCAAAAACCACATCAGAAGACTCTTCAACTAGTCTAGTTCTCTTGTTGTAGACTCGGTAAGCTTTACTAACGAGGGAGTACCCGACTAGTATCCCTTCATCAGCTTTTGCCGTGAACTTTCCAAGATGATCCTTGGTGTTTAGGATGAACACCTTACACCCAAACACCCTAAGGTGTTTAACCGTAGGTGGTTTTCCAAACCAAAGTTCATGGGGAGTCTTTTCTAAAAACCTATGGATGAGAACTCGATTTTGCACATGGCAAACTGTATTTACAGCTTCAGCCCATAAGTAACTCGGGAGTGAGTACTCATTAAGCATGCTTCGTGCAGCCTCTTGAAGTGCACGGTTCTTCCTCTCTACAACACCATTTTGTTGTGGTGTTCTAGGAGTAGAGAACTCATGTCTATAACCCTTATCTTGACAAAATCCTAGAAACCTTTGGTTTTGAAATTCACCTCCATGATCACTTCTTATTGTCTTAATTGTTGATGATTTCTCATTTTCAACCCTTCTACAAAAAGAAATGAAAATATCTACGGTTTGATCCTTATGTTTTAAAAAGTAAGTCCAAGTATATCTAGTAAAATCATCAATGATAACAAAGCAATATCTACTTCCATTCAATGATATGATGGTACTACAATCAAATAGATCCATGTGAAGTAAATCTAAAGCATTGGAAGTACTTACAGTGCTTTTACCTTTATGTGCAGATTTTGTTTGCTTACCCGTTTGACATGCATCACATAATTTATTTTTTCCATACTTGATGCTTGGTAAGCCTCGCACTAGTCCCTTGTTGGCCAACTTCCGGATGTTCTTCATGTTCACATGTGCTAGCCTCCGGTGCCAAAGTGTGGACTCTTCTTCTTTTGACATGAAACACTTAGCAAGAGCATTAGTAGCACTTTTAAAAGAAACTTGATAAATATTGTCTACCCTTGCTCCTACTAGTACCGTGTCCAAAGTGTCATTTTGTCTAACTAGACATTGACTTGGTTGGAAGTCAATTGTGTAACCCGTGTCACACAATTGACTGACACTTAGGAGATTAAACTTCATCCCCTTGACTAGAAGGACATTTGAGATTCTAAGACATTCGGATATTTGAATGTCTCCTATTCCTATGACCTTAAGGCTACCATTGTTACCAAATGATACATTACCTCTACTCTTCTTGTGAAATGTGGTAAACAATGATCTATCCCCGGTCATGTGTTTGGAGCATCCACTATCAACAAACCAAGTTGATAGATGCTCCCCCTCAATCATAACCTACACAATTCGAAAAATAGAAGTCTTAGGTACCCAAACCTTGGGACCTAAAGCATCAACTAAACATGACTTAGGCACCCATACCTTGACAACTTTCTTTTGAGTCTTGGGTGTTCTAGATTGTCTCATGTCAGTCCTAGACATGAGAGATACAAATGAGGGTTCTTTAGGGCGGTAACCAATACCGGCCCTATTGTAAATCGCTCTTTGGGCATTTAGGATCATGTCTAGGGTCTTAGAGCTATTTGAGAATTTCCCAAGAATATTCTTGAGCTTCTCAACTTCACTCTTCAATGATTGGTTTTCCTCTACTAACCCATTATCATGCATATCACTGATTTCCCCAACCTTAGAGGATTTCAAAGTTTCAATTTCATGTTTCAGTGATTTAACTTCATCTTCTAGCAATTCAACATGTAAATCATCAATGTTATCATCTCTAGAAGCTTTTAATTGAGCAATCTCTAATTGCAATGCTTTAACTTTATTTTTGGATTTTTTAAGCATACTAGTTAAACATGCAATTGCTCTATAACATTTTTCAAGCTCGGGAGAAGTTACCTCTTCATCATCCGAAGATGACGAAGCCGCGTTTGAGGAGCTTGAAGTTTCTTCACTGCTCTCCTCTCCAAGAGCCATGAGAGCCACTTGCCTTGTGCTCTTCTCCTCCTTTTCTTCATCGGATGAGCTAGAGGATGACTCATCCCAAGAGGCCTTCAAAGCTTTCTTCTTCTTCTTGGATTTCTCTTCTTTTCTTTTAGGTTTCTCCTCCTTTTTAAGCTTCGGACATTCATTCTTGAAATGTCCTCTCCTACCACACTCAAAGCAAGATGCATTATTCTTATCAAGCTTGAATTCACTAGTGTTACCTTTCCTTTTGAACCGTCGGTCTCTTCGCATCATCCTTCGAACGAAGTTCGCCATCTCGGATGAAGAAGAGCCACTGCCATCTTCCTCTAAGTTTGACTCGGATTCGGAGGAGAATGAAGATGATGAGATCTCTTTCTCCTTCTTCTTCTTAATGGTCCGGTCCCCTGCAACTAAGGTAATCCCCTTCTCCTTGGGGCCTTTGTTAGCCATTTCATGCAATTCCATCTCACAAAATAAGTCATCTAATTTTACAGTAGATAAATCCTTGGATACTTTGTAGGCATCCACCATGGATGACCACAAAGCATTCCTTGGAAATGCTTTCAAAACATACCTCACAAGGTCGCGATTCTCGACCTTTTCATCAATTGAATGAAGTCCATTAAGAACTTCCTTGAACCGGCTATGGAGCTCACTTACCGACTCATTCTCCTTCATGAAGAGGTTTTGAAGTTGATTGAGGAACAAGTCCCTCTTTGCAATCCTCGAGTCTCGGGTGCCTTCATGGAGCTCTATGAGTTTGTTCCACAAATCTTTTGCACTCGTGAAGGGACCAACCTTGATGAGTTGGTCTTTGTTCATGCCACATTGTAGAGTGACAACCGCCTTAGCATCAGCTTCACTCTTCCTTGTTTGTTCGGCCGTCCACCTCCATGACTCGAGTTCCTTGCCTTCATCATCCTTAGGAGGAGTGAATCCCTCCTTCACCGCGAACCAAGTATGGATGTCCATCTTCAAATAGTATTCCATCTTTGATCTCCAATATTGGAAGTCGGCACCATCAAAGAATGGAGGTCGGGTGGTGGAGAAGCCTTCTCTCAATGCCATCTTGTTGAGAACTCTCGGTTGTTAAGCCGTAAACAGAGCAACCTCGCTCTGATACCACTTGTTGGGAACGAGATGGCTATAGAGGGGGGGGTGAATATAGACAATCACTTGCCCCTTGGAAACTTATCACGATTTCTGCAACTCAAATATCAGTAGCACAGCGGAAAGAATGGAAAACAGAGTATGCAGAAAAACCAAATGAAAGCAAAACACACACAACTAGCAAGATCGCTAACAAGGAGGGTTTACAAGGTTCGGGGATAACTTGCCCCTACTCCTTGGCGTGCCCTTGAGGTGGGCGATCCCTTGATCTTCGGCAGATCAAGCCCCGGTCAACACCGGATATGAAGCAACCTCCTTCTCGGTGGAGAAACCTCTCCACAGCGTGTTTCAAACAAAGATATATAATGAGCACAATGAAACAACAACAAGAAAGATCTTACTCAAACACTTAGCAAGGATAAAACACAGCAAGCTTCCCTGAGCTCCACCCAGTGGCGCTCACGCAGACCCCTGTCTGCTTCGTGTCTTCCCACTGTCGGACTCCCAGCTTCTTGTTTTCTCCTTCAAGCGCTCAAGTATGATGATTGCTCCTCTATAGCTTGCTTAGAATAGTTGAAGAACTCAAGAACAGCAAGCTTGGTTTTTCCAGGAACTCAAGAGCGCGAAAAGCTTGAAGAACTCTTAGTCGTGCTGAACTCAACTCTCGCGTTCCTTTTTGTTTCTCCGCCAAGCGACAGGTGACACCATCTCTGTAGCTCCCAGCTACTCATCTGCCAACGCCAGCCTCTACTGAGCTATCTCTGGACTCACTGAGCTCCTCAGTCGAGCTCCAGTCTGCAGCTCGCCGTTGCAACCTGAGATGGGAAAAGGGACAAACCTGCTCCAAGGAAAGCGCGCTTTGACTTCTCCTTGAGTGTTTGAATCCTCCCCTGTCACCTGAAACTCAATCAGAGCATTAGAGCAGAAGATCAAGCAGCATATCAAATCTCAGGAACATACATCAGCAAATCGGATACGATCAGACGCTCTGACCACGTCTGACAGTGAAATTTGAATTAAAGTGATCGGTCACCGGACCGATCCAGGGTGTGTGGATCGATCACCAGACCGATCCACCGCTGTGCTGGGATTCCCAACTCTCGCAGCTATACACGCCTGATCGGTCACCAGACCGTTCAGGATGAATCCTGATCGGTCACCAGACCGATCAGATTGGATCCTGATCGGTCATCCGGACCGATCAGAGCAGATGAACAGTTACTTTTTAATCAAACTCAAGATTCCTGATCGGTCACCAGACCGATCCAAGACTCTGATTTGCAAGGGAACTCACTCACCGTATGCTCCCTGATCGGTCGCCAGACCGATCAGGAGCAAAACAGCAAGGAAGCAGCCTGCTCCCTGATCGGTCTCCGGATCGATCAGGAGCCACATAGTAGATTCTCAATCTCACTGTGCGCTCCCTGATCGGTCACCAGTCCGATCAGACATAGCTGGATCGGTCACCAGACCGATCCACTAAGGAGCAGCGTGCCAAAAGTCCCTGATCGGTCACCAGACCGATCCAGTGACTCTACCCAGCCCTCCAAGCTAGGGATTCATCCACCTTAGCCCTCCAAGCTAAGGATTTTTCCATCTAACTCTCCAAGTTGGGAATTTGCACCTAACCCTCCAAGTTAGGATTTTTCACCTAGCCCTCCAAGCTAGGACTTTTCACCTAGCCCTCCAAGCTAGGACTTTTCACCCAACTCTTCCGAGTTAGAACATCATCCAACCTAGCCCTCCAAGCTAGGCACCTGACCCTCCAAGCCAAGACTTTTTCACCTAATTCTCCAGGATGGGAATTTGCACCTAACTCTCCAAGTTAGGACTTTTCACCTAGCCCTCCAAGCTAGGACTTTTCACCCAACCCTTCCGAATTAGGACTTTTCCAACACCTAGCCCTCCAAGCTAGGATTTTCCACACCTAACCTCCCAGGTTAGGATTTTCCAACACCTAGCCCTCTAAGCTAGGATTTTTCCCAGGTTAGGATTTTCCATATCATGCCTAATCCTCGATTAGGACTTAATCATAATCATCATAATCATCACACCTAACCTCCCAGGTTAGGACTTTCCATATCATGCCTAATCCTCGATCAGGACTTAATCATAATCATCATAATCATCCTCCTAAACTAAAATCGTTGTCAACACCAAAATAACAATCAGGGCCAGACTGCATCAACATCTACCACAAGGAACGAAGTTCTCTTTGTCCTTGCCAGCTTGTCATCTCCATGCAATAAAGATAGAAACATGTGTCTAAGTGGTTATACTTTGTGCCCTGTGAAACTGAACAATAGGATGGTGATTGGTCAAAGCTCATCTTCTTCGATTTGCATTAGGTTCAGGGCGGTCATGAAGATAATGTTAACAGAGTCACCTATATCAACGAACACCTCCTTAACAACATAGTTTGCTACGTCTTTGTGTGGAGCTACTCCTTCTAGGTCCTCTGGGCCAAAGGAGATGATGGGGCCAGTTTGCCGCACCCGACTGGTTCCCACCGAGTAGTTCTCCAAATGATGCGTGCGTGACTTCCGAGCTCGATTAGAATCTCTATTAGTTGGCCCATTAGAAATCATACCAATGGTTCCCCTTGTTGTACCCCAGGCAGGAGCTTTTCCTTTGGCTAGGTCCCGAGCGGGCGATGACATCCTTCTAGGGGAAGATACCCTTTGCTTAGGTGATCTCTTCCTCGAGGGACAACGAGTCCTTCGGCGAGGCTCCCTTTCCTCTGACCGAGTAGTTCGAGGTGAGCGGTTACAGATCTTGGGAGAATACTTTCCTTTGTGCACCCTATCAGTGCCATCCTTCTTATCTTAATGGAGGGAATAACATTCCTTTGTGGAATGCGTATAAAAATGATGATATGAGTAGTACTTTTTGCCGCTAGGTAGATCCCGCCCAGGAGGGGACTCCATGTCGACTGTTTGAACCACCTTCTCTCGACCATCCCAATTTTGTTCTCAACAAGGTCGACCATCCTTCGCCCCGGTGGGAGCTGGAGGAGCTTTCTGTTCCGGTATGACAATGTTATGCGTCTGAGTTTCTCCTGATTCTTTCCGCCGAGCATACTGGACCTCCTCCACATTAACATGTTTGACCGACCGACCGAGTAAGTCATCGGTGGTTTCTTTACTAGTGATCGAAAAAATTCGGCCTCTATTAAAGCCCTGCGTGAATGCACTCGCTAGGATCTCCGAGATGGTCGTGGGCACATCTTGGGCCACCCAATTAAAATGCCGAATATAATCCTTTAGCGTCTCCTTGTTCTTCTGTTTTATGTAAACAGGTTAAGAGCAGTATTGTGATACCACCTACTGCTTGTGAAGTGGTGCATGAAAACCATTTGAAACTCCCCAAAGAAGCTCACAGAAGCATTTGACAGCCTTTTAAACCAGCATTGCATAGCTCCCGAGAGGGTGTTAAGGAATGCCCAACACTTGACCTCATCCGTGTATTGATGCAAAAGAACTGTATTCTTAAACTTGTATAGATGATCTTCTGGATCTGAGGTGCCGTTGTACTCACCGATGGAGGGAGAAAAAAAATGTGGAGGCATATGATCCTCAACAATTGCCCGGGTATAGGGTGTTAACCTATAGTCAAAGAGAGCAGGAACATGAATGCTCCCTGCCCTTCCAGTGGCTGGGAATGACGTGCTCGAAGCTGACGATTGCACCTTCTATGACACATCCCCCGTATCTCGTTGATGCCATTGGGTTGCTTCCAAGTGTGCTTTGGGTGGTGACAGTGGCGTCCTCTGCTTCCTATGGACATAGAAGCAGTTTGTTCAACCTGATGTTGTTCTAGCGCCCCTCGTACTGCTGACATTATGAGTTGATCTAGCTCCTTACGGGTAAGAACCACAGTCGCGGGTTGCCGATGTTCACCATCGAGTTATCAGCTTCTGGTTAGAAATCTTCCATCGACGACGTCAAAATAATCCAGAAGCTGACAAGTGGGATGGTGATTTCCGGTGATGTGACGGGCGTTCTTGTGAGGAGAATATCCTAAGAAGAAAATTCAAGGAAGTGTTAGGAGCGCGGCAGAAGAAGGTCCAACGATCTTACTCCAATGCTCAAGTCAACAGGAGATGAGAAAAGGGGAAAATAGTATTTAGTCAAGATGATAGAGTCCGGACCTTTCCAAGCATCCTTGATTACCTTTTATTCTATCCCTTGACCGTTCCTCTTCTTTGGACCATAATGACATTTAATACAACCCTTACATTAGTATTCTAATAACGGTCACTGATCATTAAAGCATGTGACAATTTCCCCTTTTTGTCATTTAATATATTGATGACACTCCTAAAAGTATTAAATACTCTCTTTAATGGATAACCATCATGTGAGGGATAAACCTTACCGACTGAGAAAATTTGCATGTCTTCCTGACCGGGGGCCCCCATACCGAGCCAATCAGATCAAAAGCACCCACCCTTCTATATAGTCATACTCTATTATGTTTTGCCGAGACGAGGCCTAAAACAACAAAGAAAGGTTTTCTATCTTTTAGGCATGGAGTTCCTCTATCTAAGGAGATGTGTCCTAAAATATCGAAGGAGATAGAAGAGATGAAGGTGGTTCCTTATACTTCGGTTGTAGGAAGCCTCATGTATGCTATGCTATGTACGAGGTCGGATATTTGCTTTGCCGTGGGCATGGTTAGCAGATATCAGAGTACAGGACAAGAACATTGGACTGCAGTAAAGCATATATTGAAGTACCTGAGAAGGACTAGGGATTATATGCTAGTTTACCAGGCAGATCAATTATTCCCTGTGAGTTATACTAATTCTGACTTCCAATCAGATAGGGATAAAAGTAAGTATACCTCGGGGTATGTGTTTATTTTAGGAGGTGGAGCCATAGTATGGAGAAGTGTCAAGCAGAAATGCGTGATGGACTCCACCATGGAAGCTGAGTATGTGGCAGCCTCTGAGGCAGCCAAAGAAGTTGTATGGCTTAGGAACTTCTAGATGGACTTGGATGTGATTCCTTGTTTGCCCAGAGCTATCACAATTTATTGTGATAACAGTGGTGTAGTTGCAAACTCGAAGAAACCATGAGCCCATAAGGCAAGTAAACACATAGAGTGCAAGTACCACCTGATATGAGAGATCGTATAAAGCGAGGAGAAGTTGTTGTCGCCAAGATTGCATCAGAGGATAACCTGGCAGATCCTTTCACTAAGGCCCTTCCAACGAGAGCTTTTGATAGGCATGTTAAATGTATGAGAGTCAGATGTATAACATTATGATAGCAACATAGTCTTTTAGTATAAGTGAGAGATTGTTAGGATGTATACTAAAAGCCTGATTTTTGTATGAACATCTACATTTTGGAATGAGAATCACATGATCATTGTTTGCATTTTATATTTATTATATGTGTGCATATTGTATGATACTTTACATTGTAGATAACATGGTGTCTGGTGTCACACAGAAGATCATGTTATCAGTCCTTTGTAGAGTATAAGTAGAGGCTCACAACCTAGATGGTTTTGGACAAATCATTGGCATGATTATAGTATAATTTGGTATTGGTTTATCTTGACCATAAAATTACACTAGTACAGTTTGTGTGTATTGAGCAGGATCGAAATAGAAGTGATTTAATTTATACTGACTATATATTGAATCAGATCTCGGATATTATGGTGTACATGCTTTTAATCCCGATATAATAACGGACATATGTACTTAATATTTATTTTTTTGATTTATCAATGAGCGAGATTTATTTGTTAAATCGATAGGCCCGGTAAATTGGGAGATAATATTATTTACATGGTGTGTCGTTGATTATAGAAGGAAACCGTATCCTGATGTATCAGGTTGATGATATCCCCTTGAGGAGTTCATAAAGCTCATCATGTTAAATCATGTAGGTGGACTTGGTCCGACATGGTGATAAGGTTGAGTGGTACTACTCATGGAGTTAGATATTAATTAATTAAATTATCAGTAATTTAATTAATTAATGAACATTCGAGATCTTAAACACGAGGAGAATTTGTGCACATAATAGGTAGATCCCATATTTATTTATGGGGGTTAGTGAGGTAGTTCAATGATGATCCTTTAGTGAATTGAATCATCATTAATGGATCGGGCTTTGATCTATTAGTTGGCCAAGATCCAACTCCTCCTCATGGTCCCTATTGTAGCCTACGAATACCTCATGTGTCATGAGATAAGGCATACCATCCAATACAACCCTAAGCCTCTAAAAATTTTCTCTCTTCCTCTCTCTCTCTCCTAGGATTGGGCGGCGCCGGTGGATAGGGAAGGAGACACTCTCGGTTTGGGTGGGATAAGGAAGAAGACCTATCTTCTTCTTCTCCTTTCCTCTTCCTCCCTAGGGTGTGCACAACAAGGAAGACAAAGAGGGTGGTTGGCGGCGACAAGGAAGGAGATCTCATCTCTTTTTAGCGCCGCACGGAAGGAAGGAGGAAGTGAGGGTGGTCGGCTGTGTTTTGGTGAAGAAGAGACTCTTTCTCTTCTTCTTCCTCTTCTTCTTCATCCAGCCTTCTTTCCTTGGCCGGTGCAACAACTTGTGGTGGCCGGCGGCGCAAGGAGCTTGGCGGCGGGCGGTGCAAAGAAGGAGTTTTCTCTCCTTGGTGGCCGACGGCAACAAAGGTGGAACCATAGGGTTTCAACGCAAGGAAGAAGAAGAAGTTGGTGGCTTTGGTGACTCCGGTTCTTGGAAGATCGTCGCCCACACAACGTCCAAGAAGAGGTTAGGACATACAATAGAAGATCACGAGATAAACAATAGGTATACTTCTTGTTTTGGTTCCTTTTACTTCATGTTAATTATTGTATGTTGTTATTATCATGGACCCCGAAGATAAACATAAAAACCGGCCATCCATTCATCGTCTATTTCGTGGCTAATCGGTTAGACGAGTTAGATTGCTTGAACAACAAGTTTGTTCAAGGGTCACTCAAATCGGTTAGTACGATGATGAAACAGTTGCTTGAGTAATTTTTCTTCATCCAGATTTGTTTTAGTTAATCCGGGGGGGGGATGGAGAGGATTCCCATGCGCACCCGAAACCAACACCTTTGATCCAGTATATTGGTCATGTGCATGGGGCGCACAACAGGCAAAGTAGCGGAAGCGGTGGTGCGCGGGGCACTGCCCAAGCCCAAGTCTTGCAGGAGGAAGATTTGGCAAATCAGCGTGTGTGGAATGTGCACAAGGCATGCTATGTAGCAGAATGATGGCGCGCGGGGTGTCGTCTCAGCCCAAGTCTTACAGGAGGTGGACTTAGTAAACCAGTGGGCATGACATGTGCACATGGCATGCCAAAGCAGAGCATATGCGGCAGTGTGCGGGGCGCTGCCTAAGCCTAAGTCTTGCAGGAGCTAGACTTGGCAAATGCTCGAGCAAGACATGCGCGCAAGGCATGCCAAGACCAAAGCGACAACACGGGGATGTCCAAGCCCAAGGATGCAAGAGGACAGACTTGACAATCATTCATGGCATGCCCATAAGGCATGCCAAGCACTGGAGCAACAACACAGGGCTGCCCAAGCCCAAGTCAAGCAAGGGGATGAGTTGACAACTATCCAGGGGGCATGTGCACAAGACATGTCAAGCAATGGAGAATATGCCAGCGCGCGGGGGTGTTGTCCAAGAGCACCAATTTCGGTGGTCATTGGAGCAAGACATGTCTACACAACATGCCAAACAACAGACGTGGGGCAGTGTGCAGGGTCATCTAACCTCAAAGTGCAAGGATTGGACTGCTGAATATGAGCATTAGCTAAGCAAGGCTTGCAAGAAAAAATAAGCCGTGACATGCGGCGGGCACATGCAACAATGGATGGAGCAGCAGGGGCTATCTTCCCTAAGTTCCTGGTGCGATACTTGGGCCATGCACAAGGTGTGTATACAGGACCGAATGAGTCGCGTCTTGATCGAAGGCGTCTTCAATCCTTTTTTTTTTAATAAATTAAGACATTTCCCATGCAATAGGAGGCGTGTCAATTTTATATATCAAAATTTTTTGATGACTTAATATTTTAGGAGCATTTTAATTTTTTTATCTTGAATATTGTAACTAAAAAGAAAAGTCTGAACCGAAAATCATATTAACTTAAATTCACTATAACTCCTAAATCTTTTTAAACGTTAAATATATATAATAATTGAGAAACTCTCCACATCAAATACTGCATAATAATTTTTTGCATGATTTGACAGACATATTATCAGAAAAAGAGAAAAATTCAGTATAAATCTAAGATTGAGTAAAATTATTGAGATTAATACTAATTAAGAAATTTAGTATTATTTGAAAAATTTGAGTATACATTTTCATATATAGTAAAAATTTCAGTTTTTATCAAAAAAGTATGAATTGATTTAATTGAGTATTATTAGAAAAATTTGATTAAATTTAGAATTGAGTATGTGAGTTGCATCCACCACATCAAGATTTCACATGAGGGTCTCGAATTTTATACTCAAATTTCTTAAATTAGTACTCAATCTCAACAATTTATACTCAAATCTTTATAATGTATACTGAGTTTTCACTTTTTATACTCACACATCAATTTATACCTTTGTATAATTTCTAATTATTTTTTTTTATTTTATAATACTATAACCCAAAAAGAAAAAATGAGACATCATAGAGAAAAATTATATATAACTTAAATCAAATATAACCACAACTCATTAATTTAAAATTTTTAAAATCTAAATCCTAAATATATGCCAAAATTTTTTTTTAGAAAAACTTCGATTTTAATCAAGGCGTCTTGGATTCAACTAAAGCCTTGATTCAACTCAAGGCGTCTTGCATTGAATTCAACGCCTTGGGTCTTATCGCGGACATATTTTTTTTTTTTTTTGATTTTTTAAATATATTTTCTTTTTTGATTTATTATTTTATCAAAAAAGCAACAGACAGGACATATCATCTAAATGGGCTGATTGAGCCCAACCTGATCGGACCGGAAGAAATCGGCCTGGGCGAACGGTGCACTATATAAGGGCCAATTCTGAGACGTAGGGTTTCATCTTGGTTCCTTTCTACCTCTGAGTTCGAGCGGCGGCGATGGCGACGGCGCCTTCGGAGTCGGTGCAGTGCTTTGGCCGGAAGAAAACGGCTGTGGCTGTGGCGCACTGCAAGCGCGGGCGTGGACTGATCAAGGTGAACGGAGTGCCGATCGAGCTGGTGAAGCCGGAGATTCTTCGCCTCAAGGCCTTCGAGCCCATTCTCCTTCTCGGGCGGCAGCGCTTCGCTGGCGTCGACCTTCGCATCCGCGTCCGTGGCGGCGGTAAGACCTCTCAGATCTATGCCATCCGCCAGAGCATCGCCAAGGCCCTCGTCGCCTACAACCAGAAGTACGTCGACGAGCAGTCTAAGCAGGAAATCAAAGACATACTCGTCCGCTATGATCGCACCCTGCTCGTCGCCGACCCTCGCCGATGCGAGCCAAAGAAGTTTGGTGGGCGTGGCGCGCGCGCCCGCTTCCAGAAGTCCTACCGTTAGACCCATGGCGTCCTACAGTACGGATTTTCCCTCAAAGCTTCAACCTTTCCTGCCTGGGTTTGCTTTCTGCTTCTGTTAACATGAATTTGATTAGTTATGGATGCTTTAAGTTTTATTTTAATTTATATTATGCTATGTTTGTGGGGAAACATTCTCTGTTACACTCAATGATATGATTTAAGCTTACTTGCTACCTTGATTATGCAAAATTGTTTTATCTGTGAACATCTTTCTAGCTACCTAGTATTTTTGTTAGGTTTTGTTTTGATGTCAATACTCGACTTGTGGACGATACTTTTATGCTTGCATTTGTAAGTCCTCTATGAATTGGTTATTGTGGTGAGGTATTCTCTAATTCATCAAATTAGTCCGGGCATTAGCTATGATCTATTATACATAAAAGGATGATAGGAGTCCATTTGATTAATTTTATACTGAAACAGTAAAGAGCATATGAATGTTATAAGGGATTTCATATGGTTGGAAAAGTTATGGCCGTAGAATACTTACATGGTAAAGTTCTCGATGCTATGAGAGTTTATATTCCTCTAATATTTGAGGATACTCAAGCATATAAATTGGTGTATGTTACACTTAAATTGCCTACTCGTTCAATTAAATGGTGAATCATGAGTGGATATTCTCTTTACTTATGTCCTATAATATATTGAAGTTCTATACAGCTCTGTTTAATGATGTTGTGAATGCATTAATCACTCTATTCTAGTAATGCTCCTCGGTTTTCTCTTTTGTACTTGTTAAAATTCTTCCATTTATTATCAGATAAATATTTATAATTCATCTCTAAGTAACAAACTGTTGATGTTGCATATCGGGATTCAAGTTAATGCTCATTTATCAACACATACCAAACATTTTCACTTCCTTATAAATTTTGAAACTAAAACAAAGCACTAAGTTATTTGGTTCATCCACTTAGCTAAGAATCAGCTAGATATTCAGATATGTCGATTTAACTTTATATTTGTGAACTGCTTGTATTTTGCTTCAACAGTTATTCTTTATGGATTGTTTCTCTGCATAACCTAACTTTTCTGATGCATTAGATTTGGACCAAAGCTTGCTAGAGTTCACTTTTTATATGTATTATACTTTACATATGTGTGTGTTTGTTCATAAAATGCTTCATTATATTTGTGGGGAAGTGATTGGGTTCGAGAAAAAATAGGTATAGAGATGAAATTAGGATGGAAATAGGAAAAGCAAGTAGTTATGGTTTAGTTTGGTTCATAGTAGGAGTGATTGCTATATCACTCTAAGATTGCTCTATTACTAGAAACCTTGACCCCTCTATTAGTCCACTAGTAACCTATTCAAGCTTTTCATGTCGGAGTTCTCCGTCCTCGTTCTTGAGATGCTTGAATCGATGCCCACTTATCAACAAGAACTGGAAGTTTGGGCGAGTTTAGTTCATTTGAACAAGTTTGATAAGTAAATATATAAGTTTAATCACAGCTAGGTCTGACTTAATTCGGTTCTTTACAACGCTAGGGACGAACATATTGAGGTGGGAAAGGACAAGGGTTTGAACATTCAGCTGTGTGGAAAAGAAAGACAATAAAAAAAATAAAGTTGGAATTGGGTTTATACATTCTCTTCAAATTTGGGCGTAAATATTTAAAATAATTTTCTTCCACGGTTGACATTTTCAAAATAAGTTTAATAAATTATAAAATATCCTTTAAATTTTTATTACTACCATGTTGCCCCTCTAATATCTTCATATTTCATGTTCATGATCGTTTCAATCCAATGACAATTTAGCCCCACATCAAAATATTGCAAGGCCATCAAACGCATTTATATATAAATTCTTGCATAGTTTTGAGGTTTGACAAAAAAACTAAAATTATTATTTATATATAAATAGATTAATAATTTGGTGTTTTTATGGATATTATTATCGGTATAAATTTAAATTAATTAATAATTTAATTATCATTCAAGTATATTATTATTTATTAATATTTATGTATTTATATCATAAATAAAAATTAAAAATTAAAATTAATTAATAAGTTAATTATTCAAGTATAAAATTATTTAATAATATCATAAATTAAAGTATTTAATTTTAAGAATATTTTCTTAATTTATAAGATGATATAATTTATAGATCAACAAATCAGTAACAAAGTATAGTTATTAAATTCCTTCATTCGAACATAAACACTGAAACTGATTTCATAGAATACCAAGTAAAAGATATTCAAAAATTTAATATTTTGGAGAAAAGAGATGATTGAATATTATTGATTAAAAATTAATTCAAAACAACTGAAAATATGTTTAAATAATATTAAAATACTACTCTAATTATGCAAAACAAAAACAAAATAATATTAATAAAAGATAAACATTCGACCTTACCAAAATAAAGCTTTAAAAAATATTTTTTGACTGTGTAAATGGTTGGTTAAGGGTAAGGTTTGTAATTAATTATAGATCTTAAAATGAGTTTTAATTTGATATATTATAGATTTAGTGGTTCAATTCAAATTAAAAGTCATGACCTCTTAAAATAGATTCTGTTTTGATTCTACCAATTCAATTTTGATCTGTTATAATTTTACTGTTAAAAATGATTCTGCAAGCATACATCGAGCAGGTGAATTTTTTTGTGTGCCTGATGTTTCTTTTGGAGGTGATCGTAGGTCGATAAGAGCGGATGAGTTGTTCCTAAAATAGTTATCTTGTGTTTATTTTAAACAAATATGTTAGTTAATTAAAACAATAATAAATAGCATTAAAAAATAAAGCAATAATGAAAAGAAAGAGGCAATCGGATTTTACTTGGTTTGTAACCGGAGAGATTGTTGATCCAAGATAGAATGTAGCTCGATTCTCCTGATTAAATTTCTTTGGGCGGAGAAGTCTCTTACACATGGAAAGCTCTGAAAAACAATGAAAAACAATAAAGAATTTGTATATAGTTGATCAGTGATTTGAAATTCAGCTTTGGGGGTCTATTTATAATTCCGATCAATTTTATCTGAATGCTGATGAGGCACTATAGGGGCGCATGAGTGGTTGAGGGCGCTTGACACGTAGTTTGTGCGTTATCCGATGCACAACATTTGTAAACGGCTAGCTGCCAAATAAAACTTGCTCTCAAGCGCCTGTATACTCTGGGTCGCCGGGGAATAAGGGCGCTCGAGTGCTAGGGGCACCCTCATTCACGGGCGCTCGAGTGACTTTTGGTCAACAACTTGCTGATCAGTCTCTAGCGGATATTCTTAAGTGATTTTCGGGCCTTTCAGAGTCGAACTCACCTGAACCATCCTCCGGCCTTCTCTTCAAGTGAGCTTCCTCCTAGCTTCTCGTCCCTCGGACATCGCGCGTGTCCTTCTCGCTCCATAGGTGTGCTCTTTCGCATACCTCCGCATCCCATGGATGCACCGAGCCCGTCGGTTCCTAAGCTCCTGCACACTTAGACATAAGAATTAAAAATCAATAGGACCTAACTTAACTCGGTTAACCACATTAAAATCAACCTGGGGTACTTACAATCTTCCTTTTTTTTTTATGTACATCAACCTGAGATAAGTTAGGGTAAACAAGCAAAAAAAAAAAAGATTAAAATATAACAATGTAAGCACACAAAAAAAAGGGTGAAATTTGAGTCTATCCCCTTAATTCTATTTCTCCTCCTTTGATTACATAAAAACATAAAATATGGTGCGGGAAATACTTACAATAATTTATTAAAAAATACTTAATCCAAAATCTAAAATTTTCAAAATTTTTTTATTTGAATTTTAACACAATTAAATAGTTTTTAGAAAATCTAAGTTTGCTTTGAACATTAATTTTTAAAACCTAAATTCTACTTTTGAAAAAATAGTTTTCAAAATTTTATTTTTATTTAAAAATTCATCAAATTTTTTATATAAGTTAAATTTTTCATAGAATTATTTTCAAAAAATTATCAAAGTGAATATTTTTTTATTTTTTTGAAAATTAATTTTGAATTCAATGTTGATAATTTAGAAAAATAATTTTAAATTTTGATTTCGACATCAAATAATTTTGAAAAGTTTTTTCAAGGTTTAAAAGATAATTTCTAAATTCCAAAAAATCAGATTTGATTAAATTTATTTTTTAAGTATTTTTAAAATTTAAAAACACATTTTCAAATGAAAAATCATAATAAATCTATTTATCTATAAAATATTTCAATTTTTTTTTGTAGATATAGCAAAGTAAATTTTATCAGCGAAAAATATCAAATTAATTTTTTTGCAACAGTTAATTTAAAAAAACAACTAACATTTAATTGAAAAAAATAACAAATAAATACCATTTAACAGTTTAAGCAGATTTTGGAATCCAATATAAGTTCTTTGCTACTGGATTAATTAAAATTTTAAATGGAATATAAGTTTTAGGAATTTTTACAATTTTACCCCTATGAAATTTAAAATACTAATTAAGTTTAGCATAATATCTAATTTTTAAATTTCAAGAACAATTTGAATATGCATAGTTATTATGTAATTTTTTAATTTAAATTTTTAAATTTTAACTTATCATATATTTATAATGGACGTGAAGAAGATAATTTTTTTTAATTTTATATTTTTATTTTTCAATTTACACATGGACTTTGTCATTTTTTAAAATCAAAATATAATGGATTAGGATGTAGAAGACATATCTCATTTACCATATCCTTTGATGTTCGAGGCTCTCCCTTTGTCACTGTTGCCTTCTGACGTAGCTCCCCCTTCATCGATGCTCTTATCATCCTGGTGTGATGCTATCAGTGCATGCCCGACGTATTCCTCGAGACCTGAATCTTCCAATGAGGACTCGTCCCAGGTTGTCTTTAAACTGTGGACTTTTATCTTTGTTGTCCCTTTTCCTTTGTTCTTTAATTTAGGGTAGCTTTCCTTCACGTGTCTCTCTTCATTGCAGTTATAGCAACGAATCTTTCTTTGCTTTTTTACCCTGTACTTTACTAAATTTTTTAGCTTTAAAAAATTTAGACAACTTTTTTACCATGTACGTTGTGTTTTTTTTCATCTTCAGAAAATTTGTCTTCATGTTGGACCTTCCTCGTGTTTAGGGCAATGTTGCCTGTTTTACTTTTTCCCGCCCATCGAGATTCGTAAAGTTCTAAAGTCGAAAAAAATTATTTTAAGGACATACCTCAAGATTCTTAGAGATGTAGTTGGCGTCTATTATAGAAGTCCAGCTCGGGGTTCTCGAGAATGTGTTTAATGCATACTTTTCAGCGTCCCGATTGCTTACCAATTCTCCAAGGTTGTTGAGTTCCGTAATTAGCTCATTAAGTATAACGTGTAGTTGAACTACTAACTCTCCTTCTTATAGTCGGAGGTTGCTGAGTTGATTCCGAAGTAGGTCTCTTTTTGCTAATTTGACTTCAGAGGTACCTTTGTGATGTTCAAGAATTTTTTCCCAAAGTTCCTTTGCAGATCGGTAATTGCCGATTCGGTTGATTTTTTGTGCAGGTAGTACAATCAACAGATGAAATTCTATTTTCTCGTTTTCCACAAAGTCAACCTGCTCCTTTGTCAAGGCTTTCGTCTTTGGGTTTGTCGTCGGCGTTCTTGGGAGCTACATAATCGTCTTTATAATTAAAATTAAATCGAAATCAGTTTTGAATAATACCTACATCTTTCGTTTCCAACTCGCGAACTCCCCCTCGAACTTTGGCGGGTGGATGACCGATCCGATAATTTTTAGTTACTTCAAACGACGGTTAGTCTTTCTGGAGCAACCTCGCTCTAATACCAATTGAAGGTGATTGTTATCTTTTATTTATCTTAAACAAAGATGTTAGTTAATTTAAACAATAATAAATAATATCAAAAATGAAGCAATAATGAAAAGAAAGAGGCAAACAAATTTTACTTGGTTTAAAATCGGGAAGGTTGCTAATCCAAGGCAGAATATAGCTCGATTCTCTTGAATGAACTCTTTCGAGCGAAAAAGTCTCTTACACGTGAAAAGTTCAGAAAAAAAAAAAAAAGAATTCGTATACATTTGATCAGTGATTTGGAACTGAGCTCTGGGAGTCTATTTATAGCCCTGATTAACTCTATCCGAATGTTGATTTGGCACTATAGGGGCGCCCGAGCGGTTGAGGACATTTGACGCGTGGCTTGTGCGTTATTCGATGCACAACGTTCACAAACGTTTAGCTGGCAGATAAAACTTGCTCTCGGACGTTTGTATGCATTGCGGAACCCGAGTGCATAGGGGCACCCTCATTCACGGGCGCCCGAATGACTTTTGGTCAGCAATTTGCTAACTAGTTTCCAACGCTCCTTCTTGGGTGATTTCCGGGTCTTCCAGAGTCAGGCTCACCCGAACCTTCCTCCGGCTTTCTCCTCGAGCGAGCTTCCTCCCGGCTTCTCGTCCCGGATGTCGCGCGTATCCTTCTCGTTCCACCAGCGTACTCTTTCGCAGATCTCTGTATCCCTCGGATGGATCGAGTCCATCGGTTCCCTTTCCGTGCCATCTTTCTCGACCGCTGCGTCTTTCGCTCGTTTCCTGCGCTCCTAAGCTTGTGCACATTTAGACACAAGGATTAAAAATAAACAGGACTTAATTTGGTTGACCACATTAAAATTAACCTGAGATACTTATATCTTTGACTTGGAGACATTTATCCCTTCCCCTTCATCAATATTGTCTAACTTTCTTCCGAGATCATCTGATATTCAATTTTGGTGGTGCATTATAGTATCCCTCTTATCTCATATTACAAATCTGCGATTATTAGCTCGGTTACACTCTAGAGACAATTGTTGCTTATTCAATGATGGATATCGAAGAAAGTTGTCCCGCTCAAGTTTTTATTTGGACGTATTCGATCCGGGTGGATCTGGATATGTACCATGAATGTATTGAAGCAAGGTTCAGACTAGATATGTATTAGTGTTCATGAATTTTAGTTGAATTTAAGAGGCTACATCAAGATTGTGATCGATCAGTGGAAGAGTGTGGCGTTCAGATTTTGTAGTCTAAGTTTGAGGTTTAAGATTTAGGATCTGATTCCATGGTACACCATATATCGAATATCAAGATACAAGACGATCTCACATTTCATTCAGTACACAACATGTATGCATAATGTTCTATATGCAACACTGAACATCCAAGAACGATACCGGTCCGCGAAGAATGAACTGTGGTATTTGATACATATACAACTGGGAACTATAACATCTTAAACAGAAAGTACCTCACAGCTCAAGAATTCTGCTGCACCAAAATTCTTCGTGCCAATGACCTCCCAAAAGTCAGGGTCTTCTGCCTTTAGAAACTTCTCAGGGTTTAGACTCGGTAAGACGCTTGCGGAAGAAGAAGACAAAACGTCGACCGTCAAGACGCTAGTATCATTGCTAATGCCTTTCATGATCAGATGGAGCTTCCCCCGGAAATTAGCAAGCAAATATGGGGTTTCACAATTGCTCAAGTCATGGAATGGCACTTTTCCTATAGCCACTTTCCACACATCGTCCTTCTCATCGTACACCTTTATTTGGGCACCCTCCGAAGAACCAGCAGGGTCCAAGGCATACAATTCGCTGTTCACCACCGCGCTCAACTTGGTCTCGGCCTGCTTACCCGGCCAGCCCTCACCCATGCCGGCCGGCATCTCGGACCATGTGTTAGTACTGGGATCGTATATCTCACCGCTAACGTCACCGAACAACGGCCAAGAATACAAACTCTGTGGGACGCACAGCCTGCCCCTATAAGAAGTCACACTGTTTGCAACAGGCTTCAGCAACTCAGCTAGGAAAGCTGTAGGTAATACCTGCGCTTTCGAGAACGGCACGCTTGGCATCGCCGTCCACGTGTCGGTCCGAGGATCGTATACTTCAGCAGATTGAAGCGGAGACAAACCACCCTTAACTCTCCTAATCCCGCCAACGGCATAAAGCTTGTCGTCTAACATACTGATCTTACAGAAAGCCCTTCCTTCTGTCATTGAACTTGATTCTTGCCATGAATTCGTGCAAGGATCGTATCTCCAAACACATTTGATTGCCGAAAATCTGGAGAATCCTCCTAGAACATAAAGACATCCACCAACAGTGCCGACTGAGCAACCACAAACCGGCATTTTTGTTGAAGGATCACTCCTCCCGACCCAACCTCTAACGGTTTCAGCGATCCTGATGCTTGAATCTATCAGGCTCCGTGTGCACAACTCCGAGAAGCCTCGCGGAGACTCATCTTCGAAGCCTATCGCGGGCATTGGTGGCACCCTCTGCCAGCGGCCCGACGAAGGATCCAAGCCATGCAAAGCAAGCTGATCTCCTAGCTTTGTCAAAATGTAAAGCCATTCCTCAGTTCTTCCGAGTTCTTTCCTCAATTGGTAAACCTCCGTGCCGCTGATAGCAACTTTCCAACTCCGAGACACCATCTTCATCTTCAGGTAGCAAATTCTAGGAACCCTAGCAATGATCTCCAGTGAGATCTCATCTGGCAGACCAGGGATCAGCCTGTTGTTTTCACCATCACAATTGCCTGATGTCTTTGACCAATCCATTCCAGAACAGCTACAATCCTCCATCGACGGATCTTTACTGCGATTGAAGCTCAAGAATGCACCCATTTTCCTTCTTCTTCTTTGCCGTGTGATCTCAGATGCTTTCTCCGCCTACACTTTTGAACATGCAGATCGTTCAGTAAAA
The DNA here is from genome assembly GCA_024364735.1 of Boesenbergia rotunda. NCBI lineage: Eukaryota > Viridiplantae > Streptophyta > Magnoliopsida > Zingiberales > Zingiberaceae > Boesenbergia > Boesenbergia rotunda. The sequence goes on from JAGFNQ010002213.1 coordinate 326,936, forward strand.
ATTGGGGAAAACACAGAAATTAGGGTAACAGAAAAAGGGAAGAAATTCTTCAGCGGAAGAACAGAAAAAGGTAACCTAGAAACGCAGTAAATCCTTAACGAGGAGAAAGAGAGGGCGAAATCGAACAACAGCGCGGGATCACATGAACCCTAAAGAATGCTGCAATCCAAATCCTTTAACTCGAAAAAATCGAAACTTTGGTTGCGTCGAAAGAGAACAAGGCCCCGGGGCGTACCTGGAGGACAACAGATCGACGACTCCACTCGTCAAGGGATGATCGATCGATCATTCCTTCGCCAATTGCAAGCGGATAAAGTAGCTTGACCTTCGTTGTCGCTTTCCCTCTTCGTCTTCGTGCTTTATCCCTACTTTATTCTGCAGCAGCGCCATTCTTTTCCTGAATTTTTCTATCATTAATAATCTGGACTGGATCAAAACCATGTGGACACAGATCAGATCTTCCCCGCCGCTTTGTTCCGATCGTCGTCGTCTTCCAATTTTGCGGCACTCTTTTCTACATTTTCGATCCACATTTTTCCGTTTTTGCGGCTTTTTGTTTGTTTTTTTTTTTTTCATTCTCTCTTCGGAATTATGCGGCTAGCTTTGCTCCCTGATCAACACGTGGCAAACGAATGAAAAGTCCTGCCTAACCTGCTCGTTTAAGAAAAAAATAATTGCTTCCCGCTAATCGCTAGTGAATTATTTGAAGCCCAATTTGATAGAAGCTCGTTTCGTTTAATAAAACTCGTTAATATTAACGAATCAAACTCAAACTCAGTAGTATTCGGCTCGTTAGCTCGTGAACGTTAATAAATTCGTGAGCTAGTTTGTAAAATATAAAATTAATATTTAATATTAAATATATAATTAACATTTTTATATTTAATAAATATAAAATATCTAATAAAATTCATTTGTATGAATAAAATTATAGATTTTAGTAAATATTTTATATTTTTTAGAATATATAATTTATTTTTTTAATAAATTGATAAATAATTTAATTAATAATTTATATTTGATAAGTTCGTTTAGGGCTCGATTAGGCTCGAATATGCTCGCGAGCCATCATTATATTCGATAAATTAAGCTCGTTTTCGGCTTGATAATAAACGAACCAAACTCAAACTCTCAGGTATTCGGCTCGGCTCGGTTCGATTACAGCCCTAGGCATGATCCTCTCTCTCAGAAAATCCCTATTTCATTTGTCATCCGATCGTCAATCAGACATTGTCGATAATTTTTTATCATCGTCCTGAATCAAATGACATCATGAAAAATGGTGAACCAGTTGAAACATTGCAATTGCAATCTCGCCAAATTAGACGGTGAATTCGACAAGATTATAATTCCGGTGATCTCGACAGATTCATCATACCTCCACGGTATAGTTTTATTCAGGGTGACGCCCGAAGATCGCCGGTGGTGTTCAATCGACGATCGGATGACTCGCCGACTATTATCGATGAGTAGAACATACGGCATAGAGAGTAAAGTGGGAGAGAGGATCTACCCTTTATGATTAGTGGGAGGATAATTATGACGATCGCTAGTGGCATTATTTTCTTCCTAATTGCCTACTCGTTCAATCAAATAGTTGCCATCCATGGGATGTTAAATTTATAAATTATTCATCATAAATATTTTTCAATCTAACGGTCGTTTGGAAATTTTCATGAGATATCTCATATTCGACTGTGGCATACTATATCATTTTTTTAAAGAGAAATAATTTCTAATTAGTAATTATTTTCTTAATTGGATTTGCTAATTTATTCTCTCCGATGAAATAGAAAGACTTTCAAAGCGGAGAATTTTAAATTTTGTAGAATAAAAAAATGGATAAAAATAAAAAGATATTTTTTATTGGAATTGTGAGAATATTATTTTATTTATTATCACAATAATGCTCCACTTCATCTCAATTTATTTTATTTTTAAAAATTATTATTTTGAAATAATTATAGCCGATATAATCTTATCGTTACGATGATACAATAGTGTTAGTTAGGAGTATCAAAAATAAATTCTATCCGGCCATCCGAATTGATAAAAAAAAATTGATTCCTAGTTGAAAATTGTAGAGTTCAGGTCGAATTTTAGTTGAAGGATTTCGAGTTAAAAATTTTTAGATATCAATTGAAAAATATTTCATTTGTTGAAACAATTCCAACAATGACAATGAAAATAAAAAAGTTTTCTATTATATTAAGCTAAAGACAGAAAGGAAGAAAGCAAGTGAATACGGTAATTCCTCATCTTCAAATTAACCCTTCCTAGGTATTGTCTCAATAAATAAGTAATTTTTGAGTCGGATTCGGGTTGATTCGAATTTAAGGTTTAGTGGATATTTTAGAATTAAATTAAATTTTATTTTAAAAATTAAGATATTTTTATGTATATGATAATGATAGAATATTGAGATAAAAGTAAAGAATTATAGAGAAAGCAATAAAAAAAAAGGTTCGAATTGATTTTTTCGGATTATTCGAATTGAGTTGGAGTTGGTCGGGTTCAGATTTGGTTTTGAGAGTTTTAAGTTGAATTCGAATTCGGATGAGATTCGAATTGAAATTTAAAAAGAAAATTGACCCGATCCATCTAAATTGACGCCTCTATTGTTAGTATTAAAATGCATAAGTTGTATCACTTATTATTCATAGCTACTGGAATAACATTAAATGAAGTATTTTTCTTGTTTTTATGGCAATGATGCATGCCTTCTCAATTTATATCTAAGACGCCCGAGTTATAGTGCAATTGTAAGGTAATTAATGGTTATTGTAAATAGTTGCGATTCGAATCTTAATTATAATATATTTTATAAAAAAATTTCAAATAAGATATAAATCTTTGGACGTTTAACTTTTGATCATTACTGTGAATACTTCCCACTTTATCTTGATGGTCCATGAGAAATTTTTATGGAACCGGATCAATCGTCTCAAATTGTTACATGATTTATCATTTTTTTCAATTTATATTTAACAATCAAATTTCTCTATTAATTTGTTTAATGGATAATTGATTTAAAAATATTAGATTGATAAATTTTTATCACCATGTTTGAAAACCTTTTAAGTAAGGAATTGAAATTCAATTCCGGTCGAAATTGAATTCCATCCGGAATTGAATTTCAATTCTCATGTTTAGAATGAATTGTAAAAATATAATATAATTGAATTCAATTCAATTGTTATACTTTTACGATTTTATCCTACGAGGATGAAGTCGGAGCAACTTTAATTTGTTTTGTGAGGGGGCGATTTGGAAATTTAATTCGTTTAAGTGAATTCCTTTCACAAATCAGATGTGTTTAGGTGTGATTTATTTTGAGGGGTTTGAAAGGAATTGAAATTCAATTCCTTAGCAATTCCTTCTTAAAAATTGCTATCAAAGGATGTAATTGAATTCTAATTTCTAAAGAAATTTTAATTCCTTCCTTTCCAAACAGAATGCATAAGATAGGATGGTCATCCAGAATTAATCCATATAAATTAAATATTTTATGCTAATTAAAACAAATATGTTCTGTTAAAAAAAATGAGTTGGAGAAGGATGAAGTGCTAGTTTGATAAATGAAAAAAGTGACTTTTGATCCTTTCAATAAAAAGGAACGTCGTTTTTTATTTTTACCTAGAACAATTTTATTAGTCACCTACTCAATAACCTGATTTTATAGTTCAAATCTCTTCCAACCGGTTTGTTACATCCTGTTTGGAAACCCTTTAAGTAAGGAATTGAAATTCAATTCTGATCGGAATTGAATTCCGACCGGAATTGAATTCTAATTCCTATGTTTGGAATGAATTGTAAAAACATAATTCAATTCAATTCAATTATATACTTTTACGATTCTATCCTGCGAGGATGGAGCCGGAGCAACTTTGATTTGTTTTGTGAGGGGGTGATTTGGTAATTTAATTTGTTTAAGTGAAAGGAATTCAATTCCTTTCACAAATCACATGTGTTTAGATGTGATTTATTTTGAGAGGTTGGAATTCAATTCCTTAGCAATTCCTTCCTGAAAATTGCTACCAAACGATAGAATTGAATTCCAATTCTCAAAGGAATTCCAATTCCTTCCTTTCTAAACAGGGTGTTAATGTTTATAAATAAAAATGAAGAATAATATTCATAAATAATATCAATGAACTAATTTAGTTCATCGATAAATACCTCATTAAATTTATAAATAAAAAATAATAAATAAATTTATTTTATCATTCTCACTAATTAACTAAACAAACTTTAAAAAATTTAAATTAAGAATTTGAAACATCTAAAACTAAATTCCAATCAAACTTATCTTAAATTAAAAATCTGTAAAAAGAAATCAAAGATCATATTACACGTCATGTCGAATTGTGATCATAAATTTGGAAAGAATTGAATATGTTATTATTTGTTTATTTATTTTTGGATTTATTTCTTCATTACGTCACTAGAAGCTAATGGCTCTACGTCATGTCGATCTATTGTTTATCATATTACACGCTCGTGTAATTATTAAGAAAGTCAAGTCAACGGCTGACTCAGCAACAAACTATATCCAATATTTAAATAAACCGTAAATCACGCAGCAATTCGAGAATGCTGTTCATCTGCTTCCTAAGTCCTATCTCGGTCGATACGTCTGGATCCCTCTCCAAGTCAATAATCAATAGATCGACCCAACGTGGCTTATCTCGATCAAAAGTAGTCCTCCTAGATATCTATGATTCGATCCCTAACTATGACGTATTTGTAAAAAAATTCTCATCAAATGGAACACAAATCCTGGGACGCTGAGTTTTTAGACTACTCACCGCGAGCGCTTCCCAATTTACTCTAACGGTCGATGAGAAACTTCAATAAAACCAGACCGATTATCCGAAGTTGAAAAAAATCTCGTTAATCATTTTTTTAATCAAGAGTACTCCTATTTCGATAAGCAAGATCAGACTTAGAACTAAGAGACTCGAGTTCTCAAGTCCTTCACCATGACTCAGTTTACTGAGTTCGCCGCGCAACTCAACTCGTTGAGTTCGTTAGCATCACTCAGCACCTAGATCTCTAAGTCAACTTGAGCTCATGAGTTCCTCCGTATAGCTCCGTCAAATTTCAAATTCATTAGTTAAATTGATATCCTAATTGTCATCTGACTAACATGACGACAATGATAAAAAAATGATAATGTTCATCCCTGATGTTTTTCATAGTCTATCTCCAAGTATTATTAAGAGAGATAAATCATGGATTACTACTAGCCTGAGTAATGATCAGTGCATGAGAAATGGCAGGAACCTAACTACTAGTTAGGATTTAACTCTCAGACCTTATGATAACAACACCACATGTACTAATTAATTATCCATCTCGAGGGGACTTGATATGACCATGGTGGCAAAAGGCTATTCGCTCACTCCAGCGTCTCAGTCAATCCGTCCTAGGGTCTATACGAATGAGAAAAATCATAGGGGCTACTAGCCAAAAAATAGCTAGCGCATGAGGGAGTGTAGATACCTGACTTCGCTAGGATTTGACTCTCAGATCTTATTGGGAGACTTGACAAATCTCATTGGGAGACTTGACATGATAATGCTGACAAAAAGTGATTCGCTCGCCCCTTGTACCCCCACCAACCTCTCCCATGCATAATCAAGATGGAAGAGGTAAATCACTGAAACTATTAGCCTGAACAATAATTAGCTCATAAGAGAGGGCAGACACCTGACTTCATGAAAATTTGACCTTAGATCTCATGGTAAATGGGTCACATGTGTTAATCATCAATCCATCTTGTAAGGCAAGACTTGACATGACCATGATATCACTCTTGTATGTCTTCGGTTATTCGATAATGACTAAGTAATTGATGCCATAATTAAATGACAATTTAATTAAAAGAGTTTTGGTTTTAAACCAAACCAAGATATTAATGGGTTATGTTTTGGTTAAGAAATAATATTCAGTTGGGTTTGGGTTTGCTCATCAAACTCATCTAGGAGATCTATATAATGATATAGAGTTGGCAAAAGTTTAAGTCATTAGATTAGGGTTTTAAGACCTAACTCTGTCTCTCTCCCTTCTCTCCATGCTATCGACCAACAAGAGGCCGGGTTACCTCCTCTTCTTTCGTCGCCGACTAGCCACCGCCGGACCACCCACTAGTGGCCGCCAGCCACCAACATTCGGAGCCCTTTACAATCGGTACGTGTGGGATGCTGGCAGCCACCGCCCAAGCAAGGAGCAATAGCTGTCAGTTACTGTCCACCTTCGGAAACCCATCTTTTGGGTTTTCCCAGCTTTCTGTTGGCTTCCTCGAGAGTTCGATGTCCCAGACTCACTGTCCTGCATTGGCAGCTGGTTTACACCTTCTGAACAACAACATTAATGAATCAAACCAATTAAGATCCTTCTCTCAGATCGCTTCATCTTCACACACAAGGCTATCTAGGGCAAATTTCATGGAGACAGAACTATATATGACTTCCGATCGAAGTCATCTCGATGATCATTCAGTATGGATATGAATAGTGGTGAGGCTTCCAAGTGTCACTTGGTTGATACCATTCCCGCTAATTCATGTCATCCGTCAGGTATATCTAGGGTAAATTTTTTTTTGTAAAATTTTTATATTGCGATCATGTCTACATGAGATATATCCTTTTATGTGTGTAGTGTGTATTGTAATAAATTAAATTTATTAGTATTTTATTTTTTTCGCTATGTATGTTTACGAAATATATTTTAGCACGCATCCGCATCGTGCTCCCCCAACAAAGTCTCCCCTTCAAGTCTAGTCGAAGGAGGCTTAAGTCCGACTAACTAGATAGCAGTATGATCTTGTTTACCGATCGACTGAATTCCCTAGCTAGGGATGATGTCATCCTGATAACCTTATCGACATATTGTCAATACTTCGAAAATATGTGAGTAATGTGTCATAAATGTCAATGATACGCATGACGACATATCTTATATGATAATTGACCTATCAAATCTACCATAATTAATGTTATTTATGTGAAATTGCCATGTGTCGTCGCCCTATTAAGGTTGTCCTTTCAAGACGATTATATGTTGAGATTCTAATGATTAATTTTTTTGATCGAACAATCCTGTTGTATGCTTCAACCGGGTCAACTCTTAATAGTGGAGACATAGATCAAATTATGTTGTCCTTTGAAATCCCTGCCAACCATCATAACATCATCCCTAATGCTCATGACAAACCACACCTCTCTTTGGTCGAATCTATCACTTTTTTTAAAGATCAATTGAATGCCTCCAATTCTCAATCTCAAACTTCTTCTTGGAGATTTCCCAATATTTCTATGTTTCTCTCCAACAATTAGCGTCAAACTCTTTCCGACTACTCTGTGGAGTAGTCATCATTTTCCGCTTGTACTGAATTCCTCTCATCCCCCGAGTTTTTCACTACTTTTTTTATTAGGAGAAAATGGATGCGGGGTCTTCTTTTCCCAAGCATGACCAAAGTGCTACTTTTTTTTTTTTTTTTGATGAAATGTCATCCTCCAATAAAGAGTAGAAATCTTATTATATTTAGATCCGACCTGTTCTTCTTGTATCATGGTCGACCGATTGGCAGATGGAGTTGTCCAAGGTGCCCTCTTTGCGAAACTATCAAGAGGAGCCCACTTCATAGCAACTTCCAAACTTTGGTTGATCTGAAGTTTAACATCACTCACATTCTTGAGGAGGGTCTTCTCTATATATTCGAGCTAAGCCTGATTGAAGTCGGGCTACAATTTACCTTTGATAAGAAATTCTATCTTAGATTTTTATGATAGCAAACTAAGTTTTCCTTCCCTTTTATGTAGCTCGGACAATGTGGAAAGCCTCGATGAATAAGACCCTGAAGCCGGATAAAGATGGAACAATCATGGATGAGCTGAGCTAGAAAAACATGATGGGAAGTCGACCGGCTCATTGGGAGATGTAGATACTAGCGATGTTGCTGCTAGTGAGGCAGTCGACTGTGATCTAGCGATGGCTAGTACAAGGGAAATGCCACCGCCCTGGCCTTCGATAAGGTTGGTGGAAATAACTTCGGAGGAATCGAAAGAACCCCCTAGGGCCTCTCGAAAGAGACATCGATCGATCAGCCACCCCAGTCGAGGCATGCGCACCTAACTAGACTTTCCTAGTGTGCATCAACTCAACTCGCTCTGATACCAAATTGTAGGATTGAACTCAACGCTAGAGGGGGTGAATAGCATTACGAATTTTAAATGAGTGGATAGTAAATAAACACAATCGAATCAAGTAGAGTAGCACCACGAAAATAAAAATTACTTAGAATGATTCAATCAAGACAAGGTAATTTAAGCATGCAATAGATTAAGTTAGCAGTTAAGCATGCAAGTAGTTGACCAATTAAATCATAGATGTAGACACACATGTAGTAGTTATAAAAATATAATTTTTATTTTTAATTTACCCTTTCTAGAAAGCCTTTGGATGGGAAAACCTTATAAAAAAGAATCTAAAAATTAAGCTCAAATATAATTAAAATGACAACACGAACAAATGAAAAGGTTACTTGAGTATTTCCAATTAGAAATGAAACACAAGTCGTAACATGTCACAACACAAAATGTGAGAGAGTACTAAAGCACGAGTAGAGATGAAGAGATTGATAGTGATTAGTGATTTTCATACTCTACCTCCAAGCTCCTTATATAACACTCCTCCAATCACCTAGAGCCTTCTCGGTCTCTTACATTGGTGCTGACGTGGTTACAATTTTTATCTGTGAGATAACGTAATGAAGATCTCTTATCAGCCATAAGCCCTTCGATCGCCTGGAGAGGGTCAACCCTAATCCTGACCTAACTTGCTTAGATTGTTGATAATGTCATCTCCCAATTACTTAGAAGTTGCTTCGGTCACCAGTATCCTTCGATCGCCCCAACCTAATATGGTCACTTGGACCCCCCTCCCCCGGTCGGTTGCCTGAAACCATCGAGCCTTACTTCCTTATAGTTATTGTACGTAATGAGTAGGATATAAAGTGTTAAATTACTTGTATACTAAGTCTTTAGCTCCCAGCTGACTCACTTGAACTTTGTTCACCTAACTTCCAACTAGGCCTTTTGTTTGCCAAGTTTTTAGTTTCCATCCGATCTCATTTGGACTTGATTCACCTAGTACTCAATTAGCAATTTTATCTGTCAAGTCTTCAGCTTCTACCTAATTTCATTTGGACTTGATTCACCTAGAACCCAGCCAGGAATTTTATTTTCCAAGTTTTCAGCTTTCCAACTAGCTCCACTTGAACTTGATTCACCGACACCCAGTTAAAATTTTTGTCTATTTGGTTCCAACTAAGATTATATCACATGTCTGACTCCCAATCAGGAATTCAATTGCATAACTTTACTAGGACTTAATTATTTTCGTATTCTCTCCTAGGACTTTACATGTACACTTGACATGATTTATTAAATTATAATTTACCTAATTTTAAACGTAATTATATATCAAAATTTTAAATTAAATATTATGCATTCAGCATCAATAAAAACTATTTATTTTTTAAAAGTCTAAGTCAAACTACAAGTTTTGTGAGAGAAAGAGTTTTCAATGATTCGTGGAATAGATTTTGATTTTTTTTTTGTGTGTGTGTTTATTATTTGTTGTGAAGTGACATAAATAAATGTAATATTTCAATTTACATTTTCTTTTTGCTAGTCTTAATAAATTATTTTGAATCTATAAATATCTATATATTTGTCAACTCTAAAATTAAAATAAAATAAAAAGTAAATTAAAATAGAAATTGTAATGTAAATTATTATACGGAATAATTATATTCTTATTATTATTGGGGTAATCAGATCATACCATATAGCTTTTATAAATTAAAAAAATTTGATAAAAATTTAATAATTATTTTACAACATCTATAATATGCATAAATATATCAGTTCAACCAATTTCATTTTTTACTATAAATTTGATAAATAATAATTCTTTTTAATTTATTTAAATTCTTATTTAAAAATTTTACTAGCTAGTCCGTCTCCTCTATTACTATCACACTAAATTGTAATATTTACTTAGAACAAAATATCATGATTAAATTCTCCAATGATAAATTAAAATTTAAAATTTAAGATTCAATTACGACGTTTTATTAAAAAAATTTCTCTTAATAAATAATAAATTTGAGAATACTAATTATCAGAAAAGTCTTCATGTATATTTTATCTTAATTATCATATAAGATTAATATTCGAATTAATAGTTTTTATAATTTATCTTTTTCGTATTAGTTTTGAGATGGATTGACGGGGTGATGGAAGCGAGCGAATGACTTCTGCCACCTATACGGAGGGGTGTATCTAAGAAATATCGAAAAAGTGCGACAAATGTGTAAAACGAAGAGTTAAATGAGTATTTTGGTTGCTGCTTTTGGATTTCACGTGACTCGAGGCCATGGCTGTCTCTTTCCTCCCGTTCGACTCCGCCTTTATTTTGCTTGTCTCATTCGGCCTCGCGCTCGTCCTCTTCCTCCCTGACGGTGCGAGGAAGAAAAGGGAGAGTCCAGGTGGTCTTGCTGATGAGCTCGAGCTGGCTTCCGGCCAAAACAGCTGCATTGTTCCGCCGCCAGAGGTCCCGTTTCTCAGCGCAGCGCTGGATCCTGAAGCCAAGACGAGATTTTGGGAGGAAAGGTCGAGACTTGGCGACGGGAATGTGACGGTCGAGGCGAGCATTTTGTGCGGATTGGATCCCGTGGCCCAAAAGGTCGATTCTTGGCCATTGTCTTTTCGTCGATTCGAGTTTGCTAGGGCTGGATTTTGTTGAGAAGCGCAAGGGTTTCATGATCTGAGTAGGGTTTTGTTTCATCCATCGAGATGGGAACTTCTGCATCAAAACCATCTAAAAATGGCGTTTTGCTTCTCTGCAAATATCGCATAGAGCACACCAAGCAGGTCATTGATTCGAGGGATGCTCTATCGGCGGCCCATCTCTCTTACATCCAATCCCTTCGCAGCTTTGGGGCTGCCCTCAGGCAGTTTGCAGAGGCGGACCTTCTGGTAGAATCAGCACTTTCTACTTCTGAAGTTGACAAATCTCCATCACATTCCTCTTATGCATCACCATCGCCTTCTCGGTTCGTCGAGTGTGTTGATTCGCCATCAAGTGTTAGTCCATTGGCACCCACAGCTGCCAATGTGAGCTATATGAGGGCAACAGGGACCTCCTCTATAAATGTGACACTTGATCATCAATCAGCAAACCATTTTGTTGGCGAGGATTCTCTTACTTTCCCCCTTCCACCGCCGCCGCCTCCTCTCGATGTCAATTCATCATGGGACTTCTTTGATCCCGCCGGAGTCACTGGCAAAGTCAGCGTGCCAACTACAGAATGCCATCAGAGTTCGAAATTTAGTAGGATGGTAGGTTTGAGACAGATAAAGGAAGCAGAAGTTGCTCCTCTCAAAGAAGAGGCGCTTGATATCTACAAGGAGAAGATGACCAGTCAAGAATCCCAGTCCACTGATTTGGTACAGGAAAAGAGTCATAAAGACAGAGAAACAAAGCTGCCGAAGGAAATATGCCCAGAAAGGGAAGATTTTTCTGAGTTCATTACGCATCGAGCTAAAGATTTTGTGTCCAGTATGAGGGACATTGAGAACCGATTTCTTCGTGCTGCTGAAGCTGGCGATGAGGTTTCAAGGATGCTTGAGACAAAGAGGATCAAGCTTGGCATCTCTACTGAGACAATAGGTGGATGACTTGTTTTCCATTAGTTTTATTGCATTGCCGATATCTCATGTTCATAAAATTCTCGGTTCCACAGGTAGACCTCATGCTTACCAAGTTCTGGTGATATTAAATCAGGTTTGTTGTACAGGAGAAACTTCTCAGAAGTATAAAGGTTAGAAGTAACAAATTTTGTGCAAGACCTGCATTCTTACGTTGACGTAACATAAGTTTACTGATAATTTTCCTTATTGCTTTGAACTCGATGGGTTGCTTAGATTCTAACCAGATTGCTGCAAAAATCATCACTTGGAACCGTTCCATCTCTTCTCTCTCATCATCATCCAAAAGTCCTCTTGCAACAGCTACAAACGATGATGCGGAGACGCTTGTAGTGATTTTGTCGATGAGTTTTCTATGATATCAGGAAGCCATTCATCCACACTCGAAAGGCTATATGCATGGGAACGGAAACTATACGATGAAATCAAGGTACTAGTTTGAATAACTTGAAATTACAAGTTTCACAAGTTGAATAACCATACACTTTCAGTAATGACCTAGTTTACATGATTTGATGTTGCACTTAATATGCCTATTAGTTATCAAATGCCCAATTGTATGAACTAATTGCTACTCGTTTTACTTAGTCTTACTTAGTCACGTTATCGTATCTTCTTTTATTTCAGGCTAGTGAGCATATCAGGAGGGCATATGATCAGAAGTGCAACCAACTCAGGCATCAAATTGCTAGAGATTTAAGTGCAGCAGTAATCGACAAAACCAGAGCTGTCGTCAAGGATCTGCACTCTCGATTGAGGGTGGCCATTCATTCAGTTGATTCAATTTCAAAAAGAATCGAGAAGATGCGAGATGAAGAACTACTTCCGCAACTGATGGAGCTCGTACAAGGGTATGCTTTTATAATCCTTCATTTGTGATATCAGTACGAAAAAATGGTCATGCTAATCATAAACTGGAAACTGATTTTAACTAAATCATACTCCTTTATTTGTTATTACAACAATGGCTATGAGTTCAACCTTTCTCAAAGGGATCACAATCTCAAAAACTAGTAAGAAAAAAAGGGTTGTTACACTTGCTATTTTCACGATCACTTACAACATGTATAATTAGATGAAAAAAATGAACTCGATGAGAGTAAACATTGTATAGAATTTGTTGCTAGACTTCTCCAAGCACTTGCTCTTGTGATACTCAATTTGTATGAAGATAGTTCAATTTAATGTGCGAATGTAAAATGCCTTGCAAACGTGTGCGGGTTCAAGAATAAAACAATCAAACTTTTTCGATGATAGTTAACAAGGTTGTCATTTGCAGCTGTGGTTACCTCATAGTAACAACAAAATGAAGATGATGTGCTGAATTTCTGTGTATTGGTTGTCATTGTAGTGCAATTATGCAGTATTTTGCATCTGTCTTTATTCACAATATTTTCTGTCAATACCAATATACGAGCACAATGACATTATTTCATATAACCGATTAGGCGACGGCCATCTCAATACGTTATACAATGTGAACAGGAGATCGATGCATTTTAAATCCAAACTTTCCTTTGTTCTGTCTAGTGTCTATGGTGTGCGATCATATAATCTAAAACTAGTGGTAATCTTTCAGGTTGACAAAGATGTGGAAAGCAATGCTCGAATGCCATCACACACAATTCATCAAAATATCATTGGCTTACCATGCAAAGACATTGACAGCTGCAACACAGAGTGAAGTTTACAGGCAGGCTTTGATTCACCTAGAACGCGAAGTTGAGTACTTCGGCTCCCGCTTTCTGAACTGGGACGATGCTCATAAGTCCTACGTGAAAGCCCTCGACGGCTGGCTTCAAAAATGTATTTTGCAACCTCAGGAACGCAGAAAAGGAAAGAAGAAGCCTCTCTTCACCTCGTCAAGCCATTTCTCCTCCGATATTTGTAGTGTGCAGTGATTGGCTTTCCGGGCTCAACTCACTTCCTGCTGAAGAACTCCTTGATTCAATCAAGGGCACCATGTCGGTTATTCACAATGCATTAGAGCATCAAGTAGAATACAAGGAAATAGACAAAGTGCCCGATGAACCAGAAAAAATCAGAGAACCCGAGAGCAAGGAAGATGGAAATTGCAAGAAACATTTAAACTTGGATAATCTGCAAGCAAGCTTGACGAGGGTGTTTGATAGGCTGACGAAGTTCTCAGAGGGTGCCCTGAAAGTTTACGAAGACGTTAAGCAGAGCGACGAGATTGCGCGTGTTGCTTATTCAAATGCTGGGATGAGGTACCTGCTTTAGTTGCTCTTTAGTTTTTGCTATGCATGCTGAAGATCTGTGTAGTTAATTATAAATGAGGAACTGCAAATTCTTTTGTTGGTTCAGTCACATCTTGATGCTTTAGTGTGGTTTTTGTTTCGAAGTTTCAGGTTTTCACTAATTTGAGATGAACTATCGATTGACCTTAAGATCAAAGAGTCTTAGATTAATGCTTGATACGCGGATCGACAATTGACTTGCTAAGGATCTACCCCAACTTCCTCAAACAAGATCAAACTATTAGGACCCTCGGGTGGTGAATGTCACCGCGGTTTGTTCTTCATTTGTTTGATTCATAGTTCTGTCTATAATCACGAGGTTGATATGTAGCTTGGCTGATGGTGATCGATGCTTCAACCATTCATCCAAGTTTGGCATTGCCCATACCCCGCAAGTCTAGAACCGTTATGTAGACTTTTCGATATGTATACACACAAGGTCGTAATGTTAATCGAACGAAGGTGGATACCGACTCGCAAGTCCTCTACATTTGTTTGATTCATAGTTCTGTCTATACTCACGAAGTTGACATACGATACCATCTTCTACGAAGCTTGGTCGATGGCGACTATGCCCCAACCATTCAGCCAAGTTCTCGCAAGTCTAGAACCAAACTAGCATTGCCATCCGGAGTCTCAATGGAATCAACCGTTGTTATACAGACTTTTCGATATGTACACACACACGACGAAGGGGGATACCGACTCGCAAGTCCTCTCGTAATCTCATCTTGATGGTTGATATTGACTCACAAGTCCTCTCGTCGTAACAAGATCTTATTTTCACAAAATTAAACATTAAAATCACATTATTAGACCTAATTGCAATAATGAGGTTGGTCTAAAATTATAGATTTTTTAAAATTTTTTATTCATATTTATATTGATATTTGACTAAATAAATATATTAACTTTTTTATTTAATAATTAAAATTTTACGACAATTGTAATATACCAACTAATTTAGGATCGGGTGTTATTCGTTGGACAGCCTTCAATGGCCAGACCCAACCGCTGCCCGCCACGTCACATCACCGAAACATTTTAACCCACCGTTCCAAGTCGATTACGATCGCTTCCTTCTTCGCTAGAAAATTCCAAATCGGAGAGATCGATCGGGGGAAAGCGGAGCAGTGGCAGGAGGAACCCTAGGAATTCTTCCCCTGATCCGTCGTAGTATCTTGTAAAACCCTAGGAAACGCGCCTGGATTGAGGCCTGCGGAGGTGGATGGTGATGGGCGCGACGGGGTCGAAGCTGGAGAAGGCCCTCGGCGAGCAGTTCCCCGAAGGAGAGCGCTACTTTGGGCTGGAGAACTTCGGCAACACCTGCTACTGCAACAGTGTCTTGCAGGTTTTTCTTGCCCCCTTTTAGCTATTTGGATATCATTTGTGTTGCTTGATTCGTTAGTTTGACTGGCTTCATCTTGATGGGAATTGTAAAAAGAATGACTTTGTTAGTTTGGTTGCATTTCATGCGCTTCTTTGCTCCAAATCTTTACTTGGGTATGCAATTAGGCTTAAATCGATGTGTAGTTTGAAATTCTTGTTGTTATGCAGCATCTTCTTTGACGCAGGAAACGAAAGCATTTTCCCCCCATATACACTTAGAAATGAGGGTAATTTACGCTGAAGGGTTATACATCATACTTTGTCAACCAGATGGTGTGGTGATCATGACAAAATAACCTCTTTTTTTTTGTATCTTCCTCTAGTGTTATACAGAAGTTATTTTATAACCATGGAGATTAATGAAACAAGAACAATTGATTCGTTTAAGAACCTTTGTCTACAAGTAAGTCCCATCGTCCTGATCTTGTTGATGCAGGCACTTTATTTTTGTGTCCCATTCCGTGAGCAATTGCTGGAGTATTATGAGAACAAAAAAAGCCTTGTAGAGGCAGACGAAAACCTTCTGACATGTCTGGCAGATCTGTTTTCCCAGGTACGTGATTGGTTATTGAATGTGATTTACTTTTGTTTTAGTTACTTTTGTTTTTACATTTAAAGGGTCTCTCCCAGGTATTGATTTCCTCTTAAAGTTGTAGCTACTATTGAAGTGTTTGAATTTTGTTTCTCACCGGTGCTGCTTTTGTAGTCTATATATGCTCGATTGACAAACTATCGTAACTATGCTATTGAATATTGATAGACCTGAGTTACACACACTCAACTATTTATGCTGATGCTATCTTCATTTCAATTTTTTGATAATTTTCTCACTGTAAAATTTCTCCTCACATACATTGGCCATATTTTTGCAAAATCTGATACAGATCTGTTCTCAAAAGAAGAAAACTGGTGTTGTCTCTCCTAGGCGTTTTGTACAAAGAGTAAAGAAAGAAAATGAGCTCTTCCGCAGCTATATGCATCAGGTAAATCAGTTTTGAAGTTCTCTATATTATGCTATGTCGATAAGTTAAACATAAATGCAATCTTCTATTGGTATGGATAAAGCTAGCTCTAATTGGCAAAATCTTCTAGCTTATTCAGAGTTGTCTATCTGGGTGTTTGTAGGATGCTCATGAGTTTCTGAACTTTTTGCTTAATGAGCTTGTTGATATTCTGGAGAAAGAGTTTAATAATGCAAAGTCTTCCCCTGATGGCTCATTGGCGTTAGCTCAAGTTGCAAATGACACAAACGATAGTGTAGCCAATGGTGTAAAGAAAGAACCCTTTGTTACATGGGTTCACAAAAGTTTTCAGGTAACTTGAGTTATCGTCTTCTCTTATAATAGTAGATACATGTAGAAACCCTGAATCCTAATCAGTTACAGACCCACCCCTTTGTTGTCTATCACCATTTCCACGTTTTTTTATTCAGGGCATTTTAACAAATGAAACAAGATGCCTACGGTGTGAAACTGTTACTGCAAGAGATGAGACATTTTTTGACCTAAGCCTTGACATCGAGCAAAACAGTTCCATAACAAGTTGCCTCAAAAATTTTAGCTCGACAGAGACTTTAAATGCAGAGGATAAGTTCTTCTGTGATAAATGCTGCAGGTGATGTATTTACATGACTTCTATATTTAAATTATGCTCATTTGCCTTGTTTACCTTCTTTTTGCATTTATTGGCATTGCTGACTAACAATCTGCAGGTCCTACTTTTTTGTATGTCTAATATGCAAGGTTCTAAAATGCGCTAGGCGCTAGTCGGATGCCAGACCAATAGGCGCCGCTAGACAGATTTCTCGATATTAATATAATTAACAAAATAAATCACATACTATAACTCTAACACAATAACATCAAGATAAAATTATATATAAAATAATTAAGATATAATTATATATAAATATTAAGATATAAAATATTTGGATTTGAAGACTTAAACAGTTGAAATCAATAAATAAAAAAATATAAATAAGTAAAATAAAATTATCAAAATATAAATTTAATTTATATGAATTAATAATATTTATTAAAAAATTTTAATTTTAAATATAAAATTATGAATATAAATATGATTTATATAATTAATAAGATTAATTAGAATTTTTTAATTTTGAATATAAAATTATTATAATATAAAAAATTTAATAAAAATTATTAAAAAAATTAATTTTAAATATATTTTTTATATAATATTTTTAGATAATTTAATTAGGATTTCTAAAAGCATATTTGAATTATCCCTATTTATTTGAGGAAATATTTAAATTAAATAAATATAAATAATAAATAATCGAATTAAAAATAAACTAACGCTCGCGGTGCCAGTGGCATCGCGACGCTGCCAGCGGCGTCAGATGCATCCACTATCGGCGGCAATGTCCACAGAGACTTCCGGCAGCGTCGGATGCCATTGGCGACGCGTCCGGCACCAAAGGTGTCGTCCTGCGACGCGTCCTCGCGAGACGCATATGATGGCGACGCCTCCGGCACCATTGGACGCGTTGCAGGACGCTTCCAGTGGTACCGAATACGTCGCTGGAGGCATCCGACACCACCGGAAGCATCAGATGCTTCTGACATCCTGGGAAGTGTCCTCCGACCCCGGAAGCATTGCAGTAGGGGAAATCTTCAAATTTTCGCGGCACTTGGCACCGTATAGGAATGCCTAGGCGATTCCGACGCCTAGGCTGGCCGCGGATGGGAGTTTCGGGACGGTCTACAGCCGCCGAGCGCCTAAGCGACCGCCTAGGACGCGTTTTAGAACACTGCTAATATGGAGTTAAATCAGATATGCTGCGTTCCATTTCTTTACATTGCCATTAGGGATGAAATTCTTTTGGTCTATTTACTTTTGTGAATAGAGAAAGAGCTGAGATTGAGAGAAAGGGACCAAAGAAAAACTCTTTCTAGATGTTCATGTGCTTTTCTTTCTTTTAGAATATATGTTTAGTTAATATGATGAATGATAATTATAAGATGATGATAATGATAATAATTAAAAAGGACTTGTGTACTTGGTAGTTAAAAGAATGTTATATCTAGGTACATGGTTTAAATCTTTTTCGAATGATATAATATAAAAAATATATTTGCTAAAGTAAATGCCAATCTTTAAATGCTTAGTTGAATTTATATATAATATCTAGGTTGTCGGGATCAATGTCCTATGTAGAAACAGTAAGCACATATAGGATTGAATCGTAAGTTGGTAAGATCCTAATGCAATTCAGATCCCATATGGGAATTAGATCGATCAGGTTGTGAGATCGTAAGATTTGAATCAACATCTTCACTATCGTGGTGTCGATACACATGCACACACACACCTGGATGTGATGTCTCCTTTCATTGTGTCTACGGAATGATTCATCCTTTCAAGCCGGAAAGCTGTTATGTTGTCAAGGTATATTTTTCATCAAGATCTGTTTTGATTAGCATAGTGGGGCTATTGAAGTAAAAGAATATTAAATCAACTTAACTCTTGACCAATGAGAGATGTCTACTTCATTTCCTTGAACTTCAAAAGCCTCATCTTTAGAACTTAATATGTTAGATCCTTGATGAAATAGGCGCCTTTGTCAGTGATTTGGTTTTTCATTTTGATTTTGAGGTCACAAATGTATATATATTTAGTGAATTAGTAGAATATGGAGATGTTGATTTGGACTTGGTAGAAGTTTCATCATCACGCATTTCCATCAATGACCATCTCCATTTTTTTTTTTTTTGCACATTTTCATATTAGAATGTAATGTCTACAGTAGTTTGTAAGCAGGATAAAGATCTGCCAT
>JAGFNQ010002213.1:346438-409032 GCA_024364735.1 Boesenbergia rotunda
TAAGCACCCCCTTATATATATATATATATATATATATATATATATATATATATATATAATTGATTTTTTTGATCGGTCAGAGACCTCCCTGACCAATCAGACAGCTGCATGATCGGTCAACCTGACCAATCAGCCGTTACCTAATGCCGACGGGTTCATTGCTACCCGACGGGTTCATCGTTACCCCTAAGATTCATCGCTCACCCCCTAGGTTATAGTTTTGTTCGAGGGCGGCGGCCGAAGGCCGCTGATGGTCACCGATGGTGTCCACCGATGATCATCGCGGTCCGCACCTGATCAATTATATAATATATATATATATATATATATATATATATATATATATTATATATATGATG
The DNA here is from genome assembly GCA_024364735.1 of Boesenbergia rotunda. Classification (NCBI taxonomy): domain Eukaryota; kingdom Viridiplantae; phylum Streptophyta; class Magnoliopsida; order Zingiberales; family Zingiberaceae; genus Boesenbergia; species Boesenbergia rotunda. The sequence goes on from JAGFNQ010002213.1 coordinate 346,798, forward strand.
TTTTAAATTTGTTAAATTTTTTTTTATAAAATTGTCATTTGAAAAATAATTAATAAAAAATAATCAATTATTTTAATGCTAATGCTAATAATTATATTTTAGCGTTCTTTATTATTTCAATATAATTAATAAGTATTCTTTCCTTCTCTATAATATATTACAATAATCATCTTGAAACTGTATCATAATTCATAATTTGATGTCTAGGAATAATTACTTTATTGATATGCATAAATTTTTATACAATAGTATTTTAGTCTTTTGATATATTTATTTGATAGAAAAAATATTTTTTAAAATTTTTTTTGAGCACCCTTTTAAATTTCTGTCTGGATTCGCCGCTGCACAGAGATACCTATATCTTAAGACTATTTAGTTTACATATAGCAAATTACATCAACAACCTCAAAATCATCACACTCCAAGTAAAAACAACTACAAAGAGAGTAATCCTAAACTTCCTATTCAGTGAACGAATTTCAACACCCAACTTCATGGTATCAGCATTGCTATTAACGTCACTCAATAGATCATAGCACTCAACAGCATCCTTGTAACCACTAGATGCCTTCAATTTACTAATCTCCAATTCTAAATTTTTTATCTCCCTCTTCAAATTATTAATAACTTCCTTCGTTCTCTCTGACAATTCTGGGTCATGCCATAAGAAGAAGCCGCATCCATTTTCCTGAATTTGAAATGAACTTAATGAAAAGCCAATAATTACAAAAATTCACAACATTGTTGTTATGTATGCTATTGTATCGAAAACTTACTCTAAATTTTTGACAGGAAAAAAATCGCCTTCCTGGATTGGTTTCTTTCCATGATGTCCACATATTAGCTCTTAACCCACAATGACATAATATATGGGGAGCACCATATTGCTCGTCATTCATGCGCATTCGAGTGAATGATGATGATGATGATGATGAGCCACCTGCCATGAATTATCTTTCCTTTTTTCCTGTAATATTATTTCCTACATTTCGCTGAGAGTATTATTATTGTGAAAATATAAACAACAATATCACACTATGAAGTTATAATCATTTAGATATGTGAAGAGCATAAGGTAATCTAAAAGCCAATACTAGGTTTTCTTGATAAAAAATTTTTCATCAAGATTTATTAATTCCAACCAAAAGATTTTAGTTTATAGATTTCAGTTTATGAGAAATAAAGACTGCTCTAAGTCCATGCCCCACTATGTTTGATCCTCAAATGAACACGTAAATGAAAATTTTTCTTCCCTACTGAGCTACTACAACTTATAAATTTCAGTTGCACTTGAGACACCGTACAGAGAAGGAAGGCAAATCTCCAATATTAACAAAGTGATATCATCTAAAGTTAGTTAACAGAGAAGGAAGGCACTTGACACACCGTACAGAGAAGGAAGGGAGTCTTCCGGCAAGTCTGGAGCTAGGTTTCTCCCTGAAAGAGGGACTCGGATAGGAATAGAGACTAGAAGCTGACAGAAAACAGAAAATTCCAAGTTGAAGATAATAGAACTAAAATTGAATGATCAAAGCTTAAAATTGTAGTTCAATGAAATTTTAAAATTCTTTGATGTTGCAGGAAATCCACGGTACGTAGGAGAGGAGTCTTACAGGTGTGGAGCTCGCGGAGGCCGACGCGGATGTGGCTGTGGAGCTCGCGGCCTTTTCCAGTTGCGAGGGGTCCTTTTCCAGTCGAGGCAGAGGAGAGCTGTGGAGGTCGCAAGGAAGGAGGTGGCAGCTCAGAGGACCTTGCCGAGGGAAGGGGAGCTCGCTCGATGGCCGTAGGCAGAGGACTCGTGCGAGTGAAGGGGAGCTCGCAAGGTGTTGGCTTTCCTCGCTCGATGGCCGCAGGCAGAGGACTCGTGCGAGTGAAGGGGAGCTCGCAAGGTGTTGGCTTTCCTCGCTCGATGGCCGGCGCAGAAGATCCGGCGCCGCAGGGGATCGTGCGAGTGAAGGGGGTGGGAGGATCTAGGGTTCGTGAGGATGGGAGCTTGCGGGCGATGAAAAGATTAGGGCGCGAGAGTGAATTTCATCGGCCGCTCGCGATTTTTGGCCACGCGAATGCGGAGCAGCTGACCTGGACAGCTGCGACGTGGCTGCCAGCTGTATCACTGTCCCATTCACTGTCTTAATATCATTGTCTCTATCATTTCTCTTTTATTAATTAGTGACCGGCTTTCTTTCAATTTTTTGCGAATATATATATTAATATTTTTATTGGTTTATTTCCACCGAATTTGAAATTATCTAAAATATGAATTTATCTGCAATAGCACGACATGTGTCCGGTAAAGCAACAGGGTAGAAAGATGCATTCCGTGAAATGGTGTTCGGCGTGATGCTCTATCCTAATTGGTTAAGTTCCTGTTTCGTGTTACATACGGCACGCCGAATCAGAGAACCTATCGGCCTCGCCCTCTATTTCTATCGGCTTCTTCCTCTTCTTCGTTCCTGTCGCTCCCTCGGCGGTCTCGCTCACGCGCCCGGCCTTCATCCTTCGCCGCCCCTTCTCTTCGGTACTCGATCTCTCTTCTTTAGCTTAGTTTTCGAAATCTCTCCTTTGCGGACGGGAACTGATTTTCGACGCATATTTTTTAGGTTTTATTGATGTATCCGTTCGAAATGCTTATTCTCTGGTCCTAAATTCTTGAAATATCCATTTTTGTTCGCATTATACCAGTTTTCTTGTTTTTTGTTGTGGATTGCAGCAGTTGATGTTAGTTTAACATAGAAGCAACTGAGCAGTTCCACTGCTCACTCTGTGGCTCTACATGGTTGAAAATCCTTTTTTTTTTCCCTCGTTGCTGTTGATGTGGGTTGCACTGAAGGACCTGTGTAACTGCTGCTGTTTAGGTGGTAATGGTTGCTCAATTCTAAGCGTTTAATTTCCTGGTTGCTTCCTGTTACGGCAATGGAGCCGGCATCATTTCTGATTGCTGATTTAGTAATTTACAACGCCAGTATAGGATAAACGTAATTAGCATAGCATAGCTGCCAATCATACTCTCTTTACTGTTAGTTAAACGAGGCGATTCAAGTCAATTTCCTGATCTCTAAGTGCCTCATTGATAGGCTAAGGTACCATAGGTTAACAGACGAGTGGGCAATTCTACCCAATTTAATCATTTTGGATGAAAGAATCTCTCATCTTCTTCGTCTTCTCTTTCCTTCATGATGTATTCGTATTCAGTGAATATGTAGTATGCAGTCTTACATAGCCTTCAATGAAGGTGCCACATTGATAGGTTAAGACTTAAGATATACATCATAGGTTTACAGCTAAGCTTGAAACGCTGAACCAAAGGGCAACTCTTTTAGCTGATAGGCTAACCGGTGCATCATCAGATGAAATTGTTTTGGTGCCATGTAATGTCGGGTAAGTGCAAAATAAAACTTCACTTTAAAATGCTTCCATTCGCTAATTTATTAAATTTTATGATCTAACCATATGTCTTTGCCTAGTTTCCATTGGATTCTCAATGTAATTGAACCTTACAAGGATACTATTTATGTGTTGGATTCCTTTAGTTCCCGCATTCGAGATGATGATTGTAAATACGTAATGAAAATGTGAGTTCAGATTTCTGTCAGTAAATTTATATTTTAATATAAATTTTATATAACAAATATTCATAACGTATGAAGGGCATTACGCTTGTTTAATTCTACCAAGGGAAGGAAAGGGAGAAAAAATGCTAAGTGAGAAGTAGTTATGGTATGTATACTTTTGTTTAACATATATTGGAATGTGTATAATTTTCGTTAACTATTTGACAATAATTACCATATATAGGCTCCTCAACAACCAGATGCGAAACAATGCGGTTTTTTTGTGATGAGCAAGTGGTACAGTTGCTGAAGGAGACAACAAAACAGAAGAAAAGTAAGTCCTTGAAGATTTGGCGTTTTTTTTTTCATTTTTTTTTTAACTCTTTGAACTTTGCAAATGGTTCATGGTTGATAATTGTTTTCTCGTTTTCTCTGTGAAAGTCAGCTATTCAGAATCAGACCCTTTATAATATTTAAAATCCATGTTTTTCTTGTTGAGTTCTTGGAACTAATGTTGAGACCAAATATTCAGTGTGTTTTTTTAATCTGTAATTTTTATCAATTTTCTTTTTAACAAGTCAAAACTATTGATCCAATGCCAATGATTCTTCCTTAGGACCCACGATGGTTTTGTGAATGCATCTTAATAATTTAACTTGCACATAATTGTAGCTCCGGCCTCTCAAACTGTTTCACTCTTGACAAAATCTTCTCTTCTTTGGTGAACAGGACATCAGAACATGGAATTTCTGGTAGGGAACCTTCTGAAACTCATTTTCTTTCCTTGTTTGATTGTGTCATTTAGTTCTAATACATCAAATGTTTGCTACTTTGCTTTAAGCTGTCATTTAGTTCTAATACATCAAATGTTTTATTTTTAATAAAGAGGTAACACTTTTGTCACATAACATTACTGTGCCTTTGTAGGTGGTTTTTAGAACACTGTTAGCTTCCTTGGTGCCTATAGTTGGTTTCAACGCAGTGATGACATCTGAGCATTTTGCTTCGTTTTTGGTTTGCCATTCAATATCAAATCTCATGACATACTATTTTTCTATGCTTTATGAGAGTTATATGACTTAAGGACCAAAATTTTGTTGGTACTTGCTTCATTCTGCATGATATATGACTGATGTTAAGTTCCCTTAAGAAATTGCTACTATTTAGTATGAATAGTTTCAATCTACATTCTAACAATACCATGTTTACATAACATAATCTATAATCTTATTTAAGTAACTTGCTATTTTACTGAGAGCCATGTTGCAACTTGATGATGATGAGGTGCGAGTTTCTGCAACAAAAGTCATGGGAATCATGTCTCAGGTACATCTTTTATGTGATTGATTTTTGGGATTTGTGTCTATTGCAAGACAGTGGTCTGAAGTTGATTACCATATTTGGTCTAGCTGTGAAATGATAGATGAATCTACTATTAGAGAAATACTTACAACAACTTGCTACAAATGCTTCTGCTTCGTTTTAGTTTCTTTAAGATGCTTTATGAGATTTTTTGTATACTTTTGTTTTATTTTGCATTGAGGCACTGATGTACAATCTTATTTATTCTCAGTACATGGAAGATAATGAGTTCCAGGATCTGCTACAAGTACTTATGGATATGACTGAATCTGCAACCTAGTTCATTAGACATAGATCTTTTCAGTTAAAGAATGGGAGTAGCCCAGTAAGACTTGCCGTTGAGCGTTGTGCTCTGCATATTTTTCAGTTATCAAAAGGTCAGTGTTACATTGATTCTGTTTATCATAATCTCTAATAGTTCATCTAGGTATGCTTTATATTCTTTTTAGTTGTCACATATGGAAGCAGTCTTATTTGTGTGTATATAATCTTTTATCCCAATTTATTATTTTTATGCAGTGTTAAAGCAGATCGAGTTAACAAACAGCCCCAAAGAATAACTTGTGAATGATGAAGTTTTATAGAACTTGTGAATTGAGATATTTTTTGTATTTAATATGGAATACAAACACTTTTGTAAATAATGCACTGTATTATAAGTGAATTTTGTAAACTATTATCAGTGTAAATTGTGAATATTATCAATTGTGAATAAAAATGCTTGTAAATTGTGAATATTATCAATTGTGAATAAAAATATTTATAAATTGTGAATATTATAAATTGTGAAAAACACTGCCTATTAAAAAGACAACGTTTTTTAAGTAACAATACACAACACGATTTTTGTGTTGTCTTTGTGTCAAACCACAACGCTTTTTCCGCGTTGTCTTTGATACCCGACTTTTAACAACAGCGTCAATAACAACGCTTTTTAAAAACCAATAGACAACGCGAAAAAAGCGTTGTCTTTGCTCCAAACCACAACGCGGAAAAAGCGTTGTCGTAGATATACTTTCTACAACGGCTTCATCAACATCGCTTTTTAAGCATTAACGACAACGCGGAAAAAACGTTGTTGTTTAACTTTTTTCTTGTAGTGAATACTTCAGGAATATGTTGGAGTAATTACTCCTAGGCATCTCCAATCTTGTAGCTTAGTTATTCCTTTTGAATCATGATCTTGGGATCTCCAGTCAATGTGGTTGGGTAACCACTACTTGAATTAAATATTGAGTTCCAAACTCATTCCCTTAGACATGAAGTATAGTTGATCTCTTGGTAGGCTTTTTTTAACTAGCAAATTCTCACAATTTCACTACTAGAGATACACTGCTTTAATGGTCTTAAGTCTTTTCAAGACTTACCATTTTACACTAGTGCCATTCTTTGAGACCCTAATTTGGGTATTTATATCTTATCTAAAAACCCCCATATTTATATGCTTCATTGGAAGGTTCATGACCTTTCAATGCCTTATAGAGATTTTTCATTTTTATCTCACTGGAGTTTGTGGTTTGTCGAGAGGACAACTTCCCCCATAATTTCCAAGATAAACCTAAAATTTATCAACATAACTTTTATCATCTTCTCAATATTTAACCACAACATTGTTGAATTGAAGTTAATGAAATATAGTCAATTATTGAATGTTGCTCTTCCTCGAGAAAAATTCCTTAAGCTATATCTTACATTCTCTTCCTTAATCACCATAGATTATCTTGCTTAGTTGATTTTTTCAACCACATTTCTAGTGTATTTAAAACACCTCAAGGGCCACAATCTTGCTTTAAAAACAAGTCTCTATAACTCCAATCTTCTGATGTCTCTGAGTTAAAATTGTAGTTGTCTAATTAGGATGATGGCCAAGATTACACTTGTTCTTAAAAAGTGCTCAATCTAAAAAATATGCATCACTTGATCTTCCAATTTCACCGAGCTAGAGCTATGATCGTATGATTGGAGTGTTGACTAGGATTGCATTTACTCTTCAAGAGATATTCAACTCAATAAGTATACATCCCTTGGTCTTCCAATCTCATCCAGCCAAAACTGTCGTCTTCTGATTTGAGTGTTGACCAGGATTGTATTTACTCTTCGAGAGACACACGACTACAGAAGTATACATCCCTTGGTCTGCCAATATCATCGAGCTAAAGTTGTGATCGTTTGATTGGAGTGTTGACCAATATTGTATTACTCTTCGAGAGATACTCGACTTAAGAAGTATACATCTCTTGGTCTTCTAATCTCGTCGAGCCAAAGCTGTGGTCATTTGAATGGAGTGATGACCAGGATTGTATTACTTTTCCAGAGACACTCGACTCAAGAAGTATACATCCCTTAGTCTTCCAATCTTGTCGTATCAAAGCTACGGTGGTTTGATTGAAGTGTTTGACCTGGATTGTGTTGATGCAGTCTGACCTTGATTGTTGTTTTGGTGTTGACATTGATTTTAGTTTAGGTTGATGATTATGATTATGATTAAGTCCTGATCGGGGATTAGGCATGGTATGGAAAATCCTAGCTTGAAGGGCTAGGTGTTGGAAAATCCTAACCTGGAGGGTTAAGTGTGAAAAATCCTAGCTTGGAGGGCTAGGTGTTGAAAAGTCCTAATTCGGAAAGGTTGGGTGAAAATTCCTAGCTTGGAGGGCTAGGTGAAAAGTCCTAACTTGGAGGGTTAGGTGAAAAGTCCCAACTTGGAGGGTTAGGTGAAAAAGTCCTGGCTTGGAGGGTCAGGTCCTAGCTTGGAGGGCTATGTTTGGAAAAGTCCTAATTCGGAAGAGTTGGGTGAAAAATCCTAGCTTGGAGGGCTAGGTGAAAAGTCCTAACTTGGAGGGTTAGGTGAAAATTCCCAACTTGGAGGGTTAGGTGAAAAAGTCATAGCTTCGAGGGCTAGGTTGGATGAAACCCTAGCTTGGAGGGCTAGGTTTGAGTCCCTGGATCGGTCTGGTGACCGATCAGGGAATTTGGCACGCTGCTTCATCGTGGATCGGTCCGGTGACCGATCCAGCAATGACTTATCGGTCTGGTGACCGATCAGGGAGCGCACAGTGAGGTTGGGAACCTACTGTGTGGCTCCTGATCGGTCTGGTGATCGATTAGGGAGCAGGCCGTTGCCTCGTTGCTTGGCTCCTGATCGGTCCGGTGACCGATCAGGGAGCACTCAGTAAGTTGAGTTCCCCCGCTGATCAGCTCTTGAACGGTCTGGTGACCGATCCACGACTTAGGATTTGATTCCCGCGGTTACTGTTCACTCAGACGTGGACCGATCAGGCTTGAGCCTGATCGGACAGGGAGCTACCTGATCGGTCTGGTGACCGATCAGGCTTCACTCTAATCGGTCTGGTGACCGATCAGGCTTGTGTCGCCGCGAGAGCTGGGAGTCCCAGCAAAGTGGTAGATCGGTCTGGTGACCGACCCACAAGCCCTGGATCAGTCTGGTGACCGATCACTTTAATTCAAATTGCACTGTCAGACGCTCTGATCGCGTCTGACAGTATCTCATTCTCTACATTTGATCCCTGATACTTGATTTACTGAGTGATATGCTGTGCTAATGCTCTGATTAAGCTGCAGGTGACAGAGAAGGATTCAAACACTCAAGGAGAGTCAATGAAGGCCTTTCCTTGGAGCAGGTTTGTCCGTTTTCTATCTCAGGTTGCAACGGACGCTGGCGCTGGCTGGAGCTGCTGACTGGGGCTGGTCTGAGGGAAGCTCAGGGAGTCTAGAAGAGCTCAGTAGTGGCTGGTGGTTGCAGGAGAGTAGCTGGAGGCTGCAGTGAGATGTTGACCTGACGCTTGTGGAAAGTGGATAAGCAGCGTGGTGGAGAAGAGCAGAGAAGAACTCTTGCTTCAACACAACTGGGGTTGCCTTGGTTTTCTGCTCCGATTCTTGGCTGCGTGCTTATGCTCTTGGCTGATCATCCACTCTTGAGAAAGCTGCTGTGATCTTTGAAGCAACCATCCCTTGCTTGAGCACTTGGAGGAAGGAACAAGAGGCTTTGAGTCCAACAGCGAGAAGACACGAAGGAAGGGGTTCTTGCGTGAGATCGTCGCTGGGTGGAGCTCGGAAGAAGCTTGCTGTGTTCTTGTCTGTCCTAAGTGTTAAGTAAGATCTTTCTTGTATTTCATTGTGCTTAAAACTATATCCTTGATTGAAACGCTGTGGAGAGGTTACTCCACCGAGAAGGAGGTTGCTTTCTATCCGGATCTTACGAGGCTTGATCTGCTGACGATCAAGGGATCGCCCACCTTAAGGGCACGCCAAGGAGTAGGGGCAAGTTATTCCCGAACCTTGTAAATCCTCTTGTTAGCGTTCTTGTGGTTGCTCATAGTTTAGGGTTTAAGTTTTCTGCATATTCTGTTTTTACTACTTCCGCTGTGCTACTAAAAGTTTGAGTGCAGAAAATCGATAAGTGACAAAGACCAAGTGTTTGGCTATATTCACCCCCCTCTCTAGTCATCCGAGTTCCAACAGATTGTATTACTGTTCGAGAGATATTTGACTCAAGAAGTATATATCTCTTTGTCTTCCAATCTTTTTGACCCAAAGTTGCGGTCGTCTGATTAAAGTGTTGACTAGAATTGTATTACTCTTCAAGAGACACTCGACTCAAGAAGTATACACCCTTAATCTTCCAATCTCGTCGAACCATGGTTGTAGTCTTCTAATTGGAGTGTTGACCATGATTGCATTCATTTTTCAAGAGATACTTGATTCAATTTCTTAGTCAATTGCAACATAAGTTGTGCAATCCTTCTAACTCATCTATTTTGTGTTCCATTTAGGTATCATTGAGTTAGACTCAAATCTAGATTTTGGCCAAGTGAGCTTGATCTTTTATCTGACATCTTTCATTAGCCCTCTTTTTGGATAGTTTAAACTCACTACCCTCAACTTTGTGATTTTAGTCAAATGACCTCCACAAGGCCTTGACCATCATTGTTTCATTATACCCATGGTATAATTTTATCGTCCATCCTTTTAAGGCATGATTCTCGTAGAGGAAAATTCTATTATTCCTTGTGAATAACTCTCCCATCATTTAAAGTTCACTTTTAGATGCGCTAGAACATCTTTTGATAATAACCTTAAAAGGTACATTTTCTTCAAGTGATAAGTGTCTTTTATTGTGATCGCTTGAAGACGATTATGGAGAATTTCATCAATTTCTGTCTAGTAGGAGTCCATCCATGATCATCATAACCGCAAATATCGCCTTATGATTGTTGAGATTTTTATACCAATATGGATGAATCTTTGGTGTTGGTCAAACAATTGGGCCTAGTTAGCCGTCTCGATGATGAGTCGATGACTTGAACCGGTAGAGCTTGGTATGGTGTCATGGACCTTGTCCTATTTATACTCTCGACATACACTTTCGGTTATCGAGACACCCTTTCGGGTAATAAACGTACCCTCCTTGGTATCATCGTTATCGACTTAATCTCGTTGGTTGTCGAGTTATCCCTTCAGATATCGACACACTCCTTTTGAGTAAACTTATCCCTATAGATAAGAATATTAAGGTCGAGGTAAAAGCTAGGCCTTCTTTCCTTAAGACAATATTGCCCCACCTAGGTGCTTATGATTTATCAGTAATCATTTTCCAAGTTACAACGACTTACATCTCGAAATAGGAGCATTCTAAATTTCTATTAAGAGAAGAGAGAGAGAAGAGAAGTCAAAGGAGAATTTACAACTTGAGAATTGAATGTTTTGAATGGAAAAATGAGGTTTTTTTTATAGAGATGAAGGATTACTCCCAAGAGGTGAAAGATGCTTTTCAAGAGGTGAAGAGGTAAAAAGACATAGGGTGTATCTTTTCACTTATGTCAATTATCAATAATTGATTCGATTAATTAATAACATAAATTAATTAATATGATTAATAATTTAATTAATCTATTATAAATATTAATTAATCAATTAATTAATATTACAATCACGATGAATATTTTAATTAATCAATTAATCAATCAATGAAATTAATTTTAATTTCACACCTTTTAATGATTTCTCATGGATTTACATTCACACATATTCGATTTAGCATTTATATAATCGCATCCATGAACCCAACTCGTGTGCGAGTCAAACTTCCATCCGATCATATTGGACTGACCCTTTATTATACTTTAATTTCTCATTCACTCGATAAATTGATTTATGATGGTCTACTTGCGAAATATCCATCTTATCCCTATTTAATATATTGGTTACTAAAAACCAAATTTCCAACATTTCCTACATCAAACGGTGTTGCTCCTCCATCAAATGATGCAACGCTGCTCGGCTTGTTCGAATTGAATAGCATTAAGAGATTTGTGAATCCTCGATAAGTATCTCAATGTAACCTACAAAAGAACCAACAAAAGAAAAAGAGTGTCTAGATGGGCTAGCCTGTGTGGATGGATGAGAGGAGTAGTTCATATCCATTGGTTTAGGAGGAGGAGGAGCAGAAGGGAAGGCTCAGTTTGGGGGGGGGGGGGGGGGGGTGAATTGTTCCTTGAGGACAAGGCATAATAGTCCCCGCCCCTCACAATCATATGAATATCTAATGTTAATCTTGGTGCTACCCATGGCCTCCTATAGTTCGTCCATGTCAGCTTCGACAGAGCTTTGTGAAAGGAGACTAGAGGTAGTGTTTTGGAACAATATTTTTGTCTTTACATTCTGTTCGTTGTGCTTTGCTTCCTTGTGCGGACGTGTTGTGCGTGCTTCTTAAAGATCAATGACAACTAGAGCTTGTAGTCTCTACCTCTCAAAACTTTCAGCAAATTAAGGAGAAGTTTTAATAAGAATTTATTTTATTTTAATTTTAATATTGTCATACTAGATCTTGAGTAGCTTTTTTTGGGGTAATCTAGGTATTCAAATTTTCAAATCGACTAATCCAGGATGTGACTAGCTTGGCCTTATGAAAGTTTTTCATTAGTTACTAGGGTAAATCAGAAAACACTCATAGAGGCTCATCCAGAAGGCTAATATTCTTTGGCCCGTTTCTCACTAAAATTTTTCACCAGTTACTAAGGTAAATCGAGAAGCACTCATGGAGATCCATCTAGACAGCTAATGTTCTTAGGCCCGCTTCTCACTAGAGGAAAAAAAAATCCCTTGTAGTGCGATGCAGTTGAAGTTTCCCACCAACCACATGGGTAAATCAGGAAACACTCATGGAGGTCCATCTAGACAACCAATGTTCTTGGGTCTGCTTCTCACTAGAGAAAAAAAAAATCCTTGTTGTAGTGTGATGCAACTAAGGCTCGAACCTTAGATCCCTTTGTTATTTGTTGGAGGGTTTAACCATTATACTATTGCCCTAGGGATTAAGTTGTTAGTGAGAGCCCTAGAGCCAATCATGTGATGGTTGTTGTATGGACTCATTGTATCATATTTCATATATATATATAAAGGCATTTGATTATGGTTATTATACTTACTTGTATTGGTGCCAAATAACTAAGTGTAATAACGTCCTTGGTAGTAGGTTCATATCTATATCAATCGATTGGTTGAATCGATAGTGAGATGATATAGAGAACACTACTCTTAATTATTCCTAGTCAAGTATTAACATTCAGGGACAGTGTTAATGCATAGAGACTAGCATGTAGGTCAACACGATGACTTGATCTCACAAGTCATGGATATGAGATATCAAGTTGACACATGAGTATGCATTGGAGAATGTATACTGAATGATCCACCATGAGAAAGTATCATGGATCGTTATATGAGTGTCATATACTTTCTCATGTGACTATTAGTATGACTATTAGTCCTTAGACTTGAAGTCATCATAGTTTCCTACATAAGGAGTTATGTACTTTGGTTTCGTCAAATGTCACCCGTAACTGGGTGGACTATAAAGGCGATTACTGGGTATGTAACAAATTATGCGGAGGGATGTGAGTGATGTAGATGAGATCTATCCCTCCTATATGACGGGAGAGATATCATAGTCTTGATAGAGTGAGATCACTAAGTGCATGGCCATGCCCAAATAAGGCAATATGAGATATTGAGCTTATTTGATTATAGTGAGTCTACTTGGAGTTCAAGACACATAGATTGATTGGAGGATGACACGGTCTATGCTTCATAGAAGATCAATCTAGATATCGACGATAGAAGGACATTGTCACATATTATGAAAGTCATAATTAGTAGTCACATTGGTGATGTTGGATCTCAACATTCTTGTAACTTGGGTAGCAATGATGTGTTGCTAGATACCGCTCATTGCTTATGTTTCTAAGAGGTTAGAAGCATTGCCAACGTTACAAGAACCTATAGGGTCACACACAAAGAACAAATAGATGGAGAAAAAATGAAGTTAAGTTTGACTTGGCTAAATATGGAAAGTCCATAAAAGGCAAGTTTGACTTGACCCAAATCCAAATCAAGTTTGACTTGACTTGATTCCACTTCAAGTTAGACTTGACATGGGAGAAGAAATGGAGTCAAGTTTGACTTGACTAAATATGGAAAGTCCATAAAAGGCAAGTTTGACTTGACCCAAATCCACCTCAAGTTAGACTTGACTTAATGCCACATCATGGTGATGAATTGGCATGGAGCCAACCATTGATGATGCTCCACATCATCAAGAGCATTAAGTGTGGATGCCACCTCATCAAGGAAGATTAATGGTCAAGTTTGACTTGACCAAAAGGTCACCTCACCTTGACTTGACCAAGTGATGACTTGGCTTGGTATTTGACCAATGATGATGCTCCACATCATCTCCAAAGGTTGTAACCCCCCATCTGAATTTGAATTCAAATTGAAAGGGGGTTATGGCCGGCCACTTAATGGCCATTAATGGCCATTATGTGGCCGGCCACAATGAGAGAAAAAAAACCAAGTTTTGGTTCCATTTTTTCTCATGGTGTGTCTTCTCTTCTTCCTCCTCCAAGTGTTGGTGCTCTTCTTCTTCTTCTCCTCTTGGCCAAACCCTTGAAAGGTGCTAGCACACCTAAAGGGTTTCCTCCATCCACTTTGTTCGCGTGGATACTTCTAGAGGGACGGCACTTGACGTCCTAGAGATCCGACATCCAAAAGGAGCGAGCGGGATTAAGCGGGGCACGCACCAAAGGTAAAATGATTTATCCCTCTTTAGATCTAGGAGTAGATCGAGTTTTGAGCATGAAATGAATATGTGATTTTGTTTCGGAATTTTTCCTTCGCACGAGATCCATGACTTTGGGTTCTCGGGGTTTCCGCGACGCGAAAAGGCGGTTTTCGAGGCCCGAAAAACCCAACATAAGTAACATTTTTTTAATTAGATCTTAAGTATTTTATCTCCTTAATCTTAGTATATTAGATCTAAGGTGTTACATTATTTTTGTCGTACATGCTTATTCGGTTTGGTTAATTTATAGTTGCTAGGTTAATTTAGAAGTTATTTTGGTTGTGCACTTTATGTATTGGTTTAGAAAACTACTATCAACTATTAAATTTCACACACTCTTCGCCCCTTCTCTAGCATAGGCTTGATTGTATAAATTTATATTAGAGTGAGTTGAGTTGATAGTACATTAGAAAAACTTGGTTAAGTGTATGTCTAGGCTAGATAGGGCGTATCTTACTTGGTGCATCTAGCTAAGTGAAACTAGCTTAAACTAACTCACCTCATTCTACACCAATTAGACTAAGGAGTTGTATTAAGTTTGTTTAAATTCGTTGGTTCTTCTATAACTTTGGTTTAGGAAGTGGCTATCCAAAGTAGTACTCCTGTGTCTCGCTATGACCTGGAAGTTAATTTAAGAAACACTTACTTAACTTACCCAAAGCAAAACCTGAATCTAACCTATGATCAAATTTGCATCTCCAAGTCAGGTAAACCCTAATTAAAAAATTTATAATAATTCTAATTTGAGATTAGCCCTTAGCCAAAACCTAACCCTAATCACAACCAAGCCAAACTGTAGTGATCTCGGCCTCTCTGGACCCCGCAGGCAACCCTCTAGGCCCGAGACCCTATGTGTCTTCCCACTCCCGACGGTGGATTTTTTGCCTTTCCCAGATTCGAATCCTAGACCTCCGGGACAAGTACTAAAGTTCCTTGAATCTGGTAGCCAAATGAGATGAGACCTACGTCGGAGGGTATATACGTCTTATGCAAGTGTATATAAGAATCTTACACATATCAATAGCTGTAGTGATGGTAGAGTATGGACGGCAGTCACAACCCTACGTCGGAGGGTGGCCTCCGCTCAGCTTCCTCCGGTACATAGGTGACGATGTCTGACCGACGGCAGGGGTGACCATGTTATTGCACTTTGTGCATACGCATATTTTGCACTTGCCTGTGCTTGTTATACTTAGATGCTGCATATGATTGACATGCACATACAGGAGATCTTTATATCTGATTTTGGCGACTCTGCTACATTGGTATGATATTTCCTATTTCCTCTTTCAGTTGTACTTATCACTGCTTGTACATGTGTTATTTCGATAGTCTGTTACACAGTTGCTAGCTTAGACTATCCTACATATATGATGAGATATCCGCTGAGTTCTATGACTCATTCCGTTAGCTCCTTGTTTTTATTTCAGGATGATCGACTGGAGTGCCCGGCAACCTGTCCCAGTTCGCATACTCGTCAAGACGATTTCGAGATTTTCTTCTATTTTGTTGGTGGTACATGTTGGTACCATTTTCTATACTTTTATACATTACATTTTCGTTGTTGTTTTTGTGTTGGGTTTTATCATTCTATATGGCGGTATAGTTGTATTTTTGTGAGCCGTGGTGACCTTTTGTGTATTGTGCTTTGTCATAAGTCGTACCGGTACGCAGCTTTTGTTTTCGTTGGCGTTTTCGTTTACTACAGTCGGTTGTTTCAGCCCTATAGGTTGTGGTACAATCGGCCGAGGTGATCGTAGAGGTTAGGGTTTTGGATTGTCCGCCGGGTCGAGAGAGTGGTAGTTCGGTCAGTATCGAACAGGCGGCTCCTTGGGGCTTAACAATTTATCGCGCTAACTTGGCTACCAGGATTCATAAACTCTAGTACTTATCCTGGAGGTTTAGAGTTCGAATCCTGAGGAAGGCAAAAATCCACTAGCCAGGGGTGGAAAGTTCTTGTGAGTAACGACGGTCAACGACCAAAGGGACCAGGTTGTTGGGCCGCCAAAAATGGAATTTGGCCATTTTATTGTAACGACCCGGCCCATCGACCCGACCCCTCGGCCTCTTGGGCTGCCAAATTTCATTTTTGGCGGCCCAACAACCTAGCCCCTTTGGTCGTCGACCGTCGGCCATGCCGTTACTCACGAGGACTTCCCACCCCTGGCTAGTGGATTTTTGCCTTCCTCAGGATTCGAACTCTGGACCTCCAGGCTAAGTACTAGAGTTAATGAATCTTGATAGCCGCGCTCACTTGGCTATCAAGATTCATTAACTCTAATACTTAGCCTGGAGGTCTAGAGTTCGAATCCTGAGGAAGACAAAAATCCACTAGCCAGGGGTGGGAAATCCTCGTAAGTAACGGCACGGTCGACGGTCGACGATCAAAGGGGCTAGGTTGTTGGGCCGCCAAAAATAAAATTTGGCAGCCCAAGGGGCCGAGGGGTCGGGTCGACTGGCCAGGTCGTTACACAAACCCTAACCAAACCCCTACCCTAACCTAGACTTCATCAATTTAAGCACTTGTTTGCCATTTTTTTCGTGGTACTTACCCAAGATTTGTGAAAATCTTTGAAAAATATTTATCTTATGACTTTATAGGAAGGGTTCAACATAACCCATCCTCCTCTTTTTGACGACAATAATTTGTATCTACTGAAAGCGAAGGATGGAATGCTTTTTCATGAATGACATCAAAAGTTGGACAATTATCTAAGCTGTAGTCGACTTGCCAAAAATCCAAATGCTATGTGGGTTTAATTCATGGACCAATAGTATCAAGGAAGCGGCCCAAGCTAATCCAAGAGCCATTACAATCATCCATTGAGGTCTGAATCAAGAATGGTTTGAGAAAGACAAACCATTTACAATGCAAAGGAGCTATCACTAAGTGAAATAAATGAAAAGTCACCTGAATCAGAACAAGTTAACTACACCATTCTCATGGCCAAGTTAGACTTAGACAACTCAGTACTAAAATTCAACATAAATAGACGTTGGACAGTGGATGCTCCGGACACAAGATCAAGAATCAAGAGATGCTCATCTCACTCAAGCTCAAAGAGATGAGATAGGGCTTAGAGGTATTCGGGTCGGGTAATATTGATAAGATAGGACTTAGACAATTTAACTAAGCAAAAATGAAATTAAGTGATAGAGGTCTAGTTTGGAAGCAGGGCTCAGCTTTAGGAGGATGAAGAGTAACTTGAGTTTTGATTATAACTTACCCCAGCTACCACCACCTCAACTTTCATGTCACCACAAGACTGAGTGATTCTCCTCGAGGAAACTGTTACTCACAAATTCCAACACATGGATGAGCAACATCAATGCCTAACAGAGCAGCAGTAGGAGATGATGGATCTTATTTGCTCATGGCACATGAGCCAGCATCCCCCTCCTTCCGATCATATTCTTTTGCTAGTCTGACTTGACTTAATTTACTTTAACTTGTATAAATTCATAGTTTGACATATATATGTTTACTTATAGCAACTTTTAATGTTAATTTAAGTATGCTTCAACTTGTTTACTTCATTGCCTTATTTGTTTCAAAGTTTATTTACTTATTCTACTTGTCTTGCTTAAAAGTTTACTTGTTTGACATATTCATTTCAAAGTTAAAGTTTTATTCTAAGTTAATGTTTCATGTTCAAT
Organism: Boesenbergia rotunda; assembly: GCA_024364735.1. NCBI lineage: Eukaryota > Viridiplantae > Streptophyta > Magnoliopsida > Zingiberales > Zingiberaceae > Boesenbergia > Boesenbergia rotunda. The sequence goes on from JAGFNQ010002213.1 coordinate 364,507, forward strand.
ACCTTCCTTGCTAATCTTGACTTGTTTGTCTACTAAGTTTAATCTATACTTAATTTATTTTCAAAGTTCATTCTTCTCGTAGTTTTAAAAAGCTTTTTAAGTACTTATTTAGACATGAGTAACATCTTACTTGACTAAAAATAAATATATTTAGTAAATATCTTAAAATTCAATTGTTTTAACCTCTTTCTTTCTTTCTTTCTTATTTTTGGTAGCAAAAAAGTGAAACGCTCATCCTCAGCGCCCCCGCTAGCCCTCCCCAGGACCAACATGGAGGAGGTAAATCACGGTGACTGAAAAGGCAAGAGGTTGGGGGAGGGGGGGAGAGACTTTTTACAAATGTTGCAGGGATTTACGCCTCTCTTTACTATCTCAGCTATGCTCGTGGGAGCCTTTCTTTCTTATTTTTGGATGTATGAAAAAGGGAGAGAGAAAAATTCAAGTTATTTATGAAAATTATTCTTTTCTTTTCTAATTATATAAAGTTTTCTCTATAAGGTTGCTTATATTAAGGGAGAGTTTATATTTAGGGGAAGAGAATTTATTTGAATGTATTTGAAATATCGCTTAAAGTTTTATGGATGATTGCATTAAATTTGCCTTTAAACTACCATTTTAACTAATTTTAAACTATGTTTCTACACATCAAAAGGAGCAGATTGTTGGCGTGGGAGCACCACATCTAACCTATATTTTGAATATGTATGACTTAAGTTTAAAATTAGATTTGTGATTTGACGAGTTTATCGAGTTTGCAGATGCAGGTAATTCAAAAAATGGCAAAGTCTTGGTTGGGAATTAGATATCAGAAAGACCTAGTGGGATCAGATAACGTAAGTTCTGGTTGCGAACTAGACAGCTGAAAGACCTAGTGGGACTAGACAATGAAAGTCTTGATTGAGAATCATGCAACGAAAAGACCTAGTGAGACTAGGCAGTGAAAAACCAAATTAGGAACTAGACAAGGATGAACTGGTTGGAATCAAATAAGACAGACCTAGTTGAGAACTAGATGAAGGGAGTCCAAGGAAGTCAACTAAGACTTGCAGACTTGGCAGTCAAATTTTGGATGGGTCACCTGGGAGTTAAATATCTAGCAAAGTATCGAAGGTACCATGTTAAGTAAGGTTTCGCAATGGTGTTGTTCAAAACCTACTTAGGCACTACTACTCTTACTTATTAACTCTATGTTGCAGGGAGCTACTTGATGCTCTTAGGTGACCGGAAGTGATCTGTGCCATTGACTAGGGATAAGTCTTGACTGATAAAGTCTAGGGCTTCCTGGTGATTGGAGTGAGCAGCAGGGCAATATTCTCAGCTTTTGAGTGACTGGAGTAGCTTCTAAGCAACCGACAAAAATGTGATCCATTGATTTAGAGGAGATGGTCGAGATAGACATTTTAACCATTCTCAGACACCCAGAGTCCATTGAAACATGATCGACGAAGATAAAGTTTGCAACTATGACATCATACTCTAGGCGATCGGAGGAACTTTTAGTCAATCAAAATTAATGTTCTAAAAAGCGTTAGGCGGTAGGCGGGTGGTCACCCGATGCCTAGTGCCTTAGCTCCTAGGCGGCCGTCTTGGCGGAATATTTTGTTTCCATTAATCGGTAGTGTTCAATCGATTAGACTAGTGTTTAATCGATTGGTTAATCGATCTGTAGGCTTCTGTTTCTCGCGAATCTCATGCCAATCGATTGAAGTGATTGGCTAATTGACCTGTAGGCTTTTTCCCTAAAACCCACTACAATTTGTGTTGATGTTAAGAATAAGTTATATAAATGTTTAATATATTTTTAAAATTATAGATATATATTTTTAAATATGATGTTAATTTTAATATAATTTTATTGAATGATATATTTGGATTGAAAGAATAAAAATTATTAGTATATAAGATATCTGATAATGGGTATGGATAATCAGATGATATTTGATATCCGATGAGTATGAATAGGAGGATATAATATCCGATTCGAATCCGACTGATTGCATCCCTAGTAAGATGTCGAAAGGTATTTTGAAAAAGAAATGTAGCCTTTATTAAAATGGATATGCCTGATTTGAGAATTCTCAAAATTTAAGCTCATCCTTTGCAAATAAATGTATTAAAAGATACTGATTAATATATAAAAGTATTATCTAACTATGATGTTGATTTAGAGGATGTTTGATTAAATTTATTAAAAACAGTTAATAAGTTAGTACCATTTACAAGTTATTTTAGAAGTTTATAATTGGTTAGGTTTTATTTTAAAATTAAAACGTTAAAGTGTTTGGATGAATTTATTTTAAACAATTAAAAAATATTGATGCATTTGATATTACAAGATCTTTTTATTAATAAAATTATCAATAAAGATATAATAAACATACAAATAAGTTTACAATTTTATAATAAATGTTAAACTTATATATAAAAATGAAATTATTTTATATTTTAATTCAGAACAATTTAAAAATCTAATAATATCATTAATATTTCAAATAAAAATTATAGTTAAAAATTGATCAATAATATATTTTACAAACCGAGTCAGAAAATTTATGCGTTGGGGAGAAAATAAATTGAAGGAAGTGTCAGAGACTTTGTACGTTGAGAAGAAAAGATGACAAAGTGTGTTAGGAAAAGAATTTACGTAGAGAAAATTGTTAGGTTTGTAAAAATATGTGGAATATAAGATGGGGATTAATAAAAATTTATAAAGATATTTTAGAGAATAAAAATTTTAAAATAAAATATTTTTTTTAAAAAAAGTAAGATCTCCCTTAATTTTTTAAAAACAACTTATGAAGGGCCAAACAACTTATTTTAACAGCTTATAAGTTGTTTGTAAAAAATTTACTAAATATATTTGAAAAGCTTGTGAGCTCCAAAAATGCTTATAAGCTATTTTATAAAGCTTACAAGCTCAGCTAAACACCCTCTAATGCGATAAGAAAATCTATAAAACATATAAAAAATAATGAAATACATATTCTTTTCATATTATTTCCTTTGGTCCCAAGTTCATTGATTTATATGCCTTTTTTTTTCAAAAGTTCAAACGGTAAATTAGTGTTTGTCAAAAATACATCTCCTAAACAAATATATAGACAAAAAAAACAAAAAAAGAGACAACAATAAAACAGCAATTATAATCTTCTAATGCACACTCTTACTAAATATAAGATGCAACAAAAAATGTGATTCCACATTTAGAGCAACTTATCTAGTCTTAAACAGCAATTTTTATTTTATAATTTCCAACCACTTATGTTTTATATTATATTATTTTTAATGGACTTGTGTATCAAAATAGTATCTTTAACTTTATTATTCTTTAAAAAATAAGATTAAAATAACACTAATATAAAATTCAAATTAGAAATTTAATCGTAATTTGTCAAAAAAATAAATTTGAGTATTTTTTTTGTAGAATAATTATCAATTTTGGTAGAATAATTTCCATGTTCTTGAAAATTGATTTATAAAAAAAAGGGAAGCCTAAGTTAAAATTAGGCTAAGCAAAAAAGCTTAGTGACATGTGACTTAAGGACGCCCTAATTCCGGCCCAATCCCATAAACCCTAATATTTCACCATGCGCCAATACTCGAGCATCGCAGCAAACGCAGCTCGCTAAAGATGCTCTCCCGTTCTGCTTCTCTTCGCCAGCCTCTTCGCTTCCTAACTCTCACTGCTGTAGCTTCCTTCCATCCTCGCTGCATCCCCTCTCCGCCTCCACCTCCGCCTCCGTCTTTTCCTCGTCTTCCCTCTCCTCTGTTGCCTCCGTCCAATTCCGCTTTCTTTCAATACTCTAAGGCATTCTCTAGCAAGCGTCGCGACGATGGCGGCGACTGGAAATTAACCCCCGAGGAGGACGAGGGCGGTTTCGTTTTCCCGGACGAGGGCGACCTTGCAGGGATTTTTGATGACGCCCCGGGACCCTCTGGAACCGAGGCGATCAACGCTGGAGCCGGAATCATGGATCAGTGGGAAAAGGGCTCCGGGACAGTTGATAAAGGGGATATTTTTGATGGCCTCGAAGGAGAGACACTGGCTAACGAGAACGGGCTTGACGGATTACGGGTGGAGGAATGGGAGACGGCTGAGGGATACAAGCCATGGTCATTGGGCGACGATGATGAAAAATCGAGCCTGTTCAGCGATGGCGATGGGGGGATAGTCGATGGTGGCGTAGTGGATTTACAGAAGTCGAGAGATGAGCAGAAGCAACAACTTGAGAAGCGAGAGAAAGAGCTGTTAGATATTCTGGAAGGTAAGACATGGCAAAACGTAGCCCAAAGAATAACTTTTTTTGTTCATCTAGCATCAATCTGGATTACTTCTAAGCATGAAGAAATTTCTAGGTCTAGATTTTTTGTTAATTTTTTCCTTCACTATGTTTGATAGTGCAAGGAATAATTAAGCAATCTAACAAGCTTGAGTATGTTCATTGTTGAAATATCATCATGAGCACTCTAATTATCATGATCCGATACTATTTCCCTGTTATGCATCGTAGTAGATTTGCTACCTGTTATGCGGAACAAGTAATATTATAATGTAGAATATTTCATATTTATTGGTAACCTGCTTATTTTTAACATCTAAAGCTTCTACCATTTGTAGAACAAATGTTTAAGTTAATCCATACGATTTACATAACTTAATGTTTAATAATCACAAGAATTAATCTTCTTTGGAGGAGAAAATAATAAACAAATCATCTTTAATTTCTTCATCATCAAATTTGTAGAACTAGTTTTACTTCCTTTTCACCACATAGATTGCCTTTATTGGAGCTCAACTAACTTTCTTAAGTCCTCAAACTGCCTAAAGGTAAAGGGATCACATATCGCATATGTGATGCAGTCCCTTACCTAAAAGTTTTTACCCCTGCATATGCAATTTCTAGTCTTTTTTTTTGGAAACAATACTGTTGGGAATATCCACATTTTAGGTATTGCTCAAACCCATATCCTTCTAAATATGCTACTCTAACTTATTTAAATACACATTTTGGATGATCAATGGGTACTTGAACTTGTTGGGACTTGTCGATACCTAACTTAGATGAGTAAAATATGCATTTATGTTCAGCCTGAAGATATCCATAATTTTAAGCATAACTCAGACTTAATCCAAACTCGATTATTAAGCATAATCAGGATGTTTAAATCAGCCTTAAATGAGTTGCGTACCCACAATTTGATTATCAGGCACCCATTGCTCTCCCTAGGTATGATAGAAAATATGAATCGTGAATAATTTTTCAAATTTTAGATTATATCGATTAAGCTCAATCATCTTAAACTATTTTCTACCTATAAGGTACATTATCAAATCACTTTTATCATTTTTCTTTCTAATTAAATTTGTGACAAAGACTTCATAGATGTATGAATCTTGGTCTTTATCCTTTAGCTACTGCAAATACAACTTTGGTAAATGTTGATCTATACTACTATGGATATTGATTCATTGAATATAGATATTAGATATGCATATGAGTTAGCCTAATTGCCCTTTCCATGTCATTTACAATATAATTTGTTGAAGAACATTATTTTAAAAGGCCTTTGCTATGTCACCTATATTGGGTGCATAAGCTTATATAGTGAGGGAATTACATGACATCTACTTATGTCATTATTAAAGTTGCGTAGGCTAACTAAATCTGAAGATTCTTAAAGTTGAATAGGTTCAAGTTATAAATAATTAGGTTAGCCAACTTTGCTAAAATAAATGAACAACTCATGCTTCTTTTTCTCTCTTAACCTTGTACACCTTCCATCTAATAAATTTAACTCGTCTATCTATTGAATCTATTGGTCATCTTTGAGCTATCCATGCCATCTCAACCTACTTTCTCTTACTTTATAACTTGTATTTAATTGCTCTTGAATATAATTAAATTCATGTTTATGAATCTAGATGAATTTGCAACTGTCTACACCTATTGCAACTTTTCAACTAAATTTAAATAATTTTCTTATGTTCAATGAATTGATTCATTATAGTAGATGTTAGATGCAAACTCATTATATTTTGACACATGGTGTTGTATAGTATTGTTATTGATTCATTATATAGTAGTGGGGGTAGTTGGTGTTGGACCTTGGATGGCTAGAGAGGGGGGGGTGTGAATAGCCAGCCACAAAAACTGGCTTCTTTTTCGCTTGTCTTCTTTCTGCACTTAGGGTTAGCAGCGGAAACAAAATACAGACAGAAAGAAAACAAAACAGACTAACCAACGCTAACAGAGAGATTTACAAGNAGACCGATCCAGCCAATCTCCGACTTATGCTCAGTCCCCCGGACTAAGACTTCGTGCCTAGCTTCACTAACCGGGACTTTGTTCAACCAAGCTCACTCACTAGGACCCGGCTTCACTCATCGGGATTTCCTTCACCTAGCTTCACTCGCTAGGACCCGACTTCACTCACCGGGATTTCCTTCACCTAGCTTCACTCGCTAGGACCGGCTTCACTCACCGGGGTTTCCCTTCACCTAGCTTCACTCGTAGGACTGGCTTTCACTCACCGGGATTTTCTTCACCTAGCTTCACTCGCTAGGACCGGTTTCACTCACCGGATTTTCTTCACAGCTTCACTGCTAGACCACTTCACTCCCGGGGTTTCCTTCACCTAGCTTCACTCGTTAGGACCCGGCTTCACTCACCGGGATTTCTTTCACCTAGCTTCACTCACTAGGATTTCGCTGCCCAGTCCCCGACCAGGACTTCATCCAAACTTAACTCAATTCTCACTCAACTAATCTTAAATCGGTGTCAACACCAAAATAACAAGTAAGTCTGACTACATCAATAATCTCCCCCTTTTTGTTGTTTGACAACCCGATTTAAGTTTAGGTATTAGACGTCAATTTTGACTATCGCAAGGGAATCAAAATCCTCCCCCTACAATAGTTACTTTCGTAATAAGACCTAAACTTAATCAATCATTCTCTCCCCCTTTGTCAAACACCAAAAAGGGGTATAGACTGGTTATTAAGTTTAAACAACTCCCCCTTAAACAAGGGTCTCTCCCAAAATCAAAATAAAGACGATGAATAATTTTTGAGTTCCATATGAAAGACATATACTATAAATGTATCATGGCAACAATGTATATGCATCATATGTCAAGGAATCAACTAAGCTGATGTCTGAAGTGACACCGAAACAAATAGGCAGACTATCATCAACCGCATAGTTAAAAGACAATATCAATTAATAGTCATAAGTCAGAGTTCATCAGTCTGTGAACCGATCAGAGAGAGCCCAGATTGGTCACCTTGACCGTTCAGGATGAGACCTGATCGGTCTGTGGACCGATCAGATTTCAGAAGAGTTTCTGAAATTCTGATATTAGACTGCATTGACAATTGATAGTTCAGAAAAAAATTTCTGAAACACGATATGAGTCCCTTAACCAACATAAACAAGCACAACATATCAAGGAATAAATCTACATCTTCCACGTGATATATCAACTTGATCATCATATCATACGACATCTCCAACAATAATATAATTAGAGAGTAAAGCACATAAATACACAGTTAAAAACATGATTCAGAAAAATTGGTAAACTTAAGTGTGATGAGCTAGAAGTTGAGTATGTATATACTAAGTTCTAGAACTTAAGTACTGATACCTTGATTTAGTTCGATAGAAAGTATTGAATTTTGAAGCTCATGTTCTTTGTCTATTAATGCGTTGTGAGATAATGATTTTTGGATCAGTACAAACTATGTGTCCATACTGTTCTTTAACATGCATTAATGTTGTATAACACATACAGAAAAATTTTGGCATACTCGAATATTGTTCACCTCCTTAAGCCTGTGATATATAACAAGATATGGAAAAAATAAGATGTTATTTTAATATTGTGGCTATCCTCTAGATTTACAGTAAGCTAAAAATTACAACAATAAAACTAATCATTCTAAGCAATCCATAGTTCTAATTTAAGTTTGTATCAACAACTCAAAGCAAGTTTATATATTATGTTTGTATCAAAAATAATGCTCCCCGATCATTTGTTTGGAGCACCCACTACCAACAAACCATGTTGATAGATGCTCCCCCTCAACCAATGCTATACTACCTGAAAAATGGATAATTTATGTACCAAACCTTGGGACCTAATGAACATACAATGCAAGTCTTTGGGACCCATGCCTTGGTCATTTTCTTTCTAACTTTTTGAACCCTAGAAGTATTTGATGATCTAACACGAGTTCTAGATATTAATGACACAAAACTTGGTTCCTTAGGTCGGTAACCTAAACCAATCTTGTTGTAGACCGCTCTTTGGGAGTTGAGGATCATATCCAAGGTCTTGGAGCTAGTTGAGAATTTCTCAAGAAGATTCTTGAGTTTCTCAACTTCACCCTTTAAGGCCATGTTCTCATCCTCAAGAGTCTTAACATGCAAATCATCTATATGATTATGCAAATCATCTATACGATTATCATTTGAGGTTCTCAATTGTTCTACTTCCAATTTCAATGATTTCACCTTGTCCTTAGATTTTTTAATCAAGGTAGTTAAACATGCAATGGTTCTATAACATTTATCTAACTCGAGAGAGATTACTTCTTCATCATCCGAAGATGATGAAGTCAGGGTTGAAGGATAACTTGATTCATCTCCACTCTCCATGTTCGAATCTTCTAAGGTCATGAGAGCTATGTGACAGATGCTCTTCTCCTCCTCCTTTTCCTTCTTCTTCTCCTTCTTCTTTCTTTTGTCCCCTGCTACAAAAGTAATACCCTTCTCCTTTGGGCTTTTGTTAGCAATCTCATGTAATTCTATTTTACAAAAGAAATCTTCTAATTTAACAACGGAAAGATCCTTAGATACCTTGTAGGCATCCACCATGGATGACCACAAGGCATTCCTAGGAAATATTTAAGTATATACCTTACAAGGTCTCGATTTTCTACCCTCTCATCGATTGAGTGCAAACCGTTGAGGATTTCCTTGAACCGACTATGAAGCTTACTTACAGTTTCATTTTCTTCCATAGAGAGGTTCTGGAGTTGGCTGAGGAGGAGATCTTTCTTGGCTATCCGGGAATCTCGAGTGCCTTCGTGAAGCTCTATGAGCTTATGCCATAGATCTTTTGCACATGAGAAAGGACCAACTTTGATGAGTTGCTCCTTAGTCATCCCACACTGTAGGGTGACCATTGCCTTAGCATCAGCCTCACCTTTTCTTATCTGATCGGCTGACCATCTTGAGAACTCAAGTTCTTTGCCCTCCGCATCCCTTGGAGGGGTGAAGCCCTCCTTGACTGAGAACCACATGTCGATATTGGTCTTCAAATAATACTCCATTCTTGACCTCCAATATTGGAAGTCGGCTCCATCAAAAAATGGGGGTTTGTTGTTGCTGAAGCCTTCTCTCAGAGCCATCCTTCTTTGCTCTCGGATGTTAAACCGTAGGAAAGAGCCCCAGGCTCTGATACCACTTATTGGATTTTTGATGGCTAGAGAGGGGGGGTGTGAATAGCTAGACACTAAACCCTTTGGCTTTTGATCTCTTTCTGCACTTAGGTTAGCAGCAGAAACAAAACAGAGTAGAAAGAAACAAACAGACAGAAAGAAAACAAACCAGCTAACTCAGAGATGTACAAGGTTCGGGGATAACTTACCCCTTCTCCTTGCCGTGCCTGTGAGGTGGGCGATCCCTTGATCGTCGGTAGATCAAGCCCCGGAACTCCGAATATGAAAGACTCTTTCTCGGTGGAGTAACCTATCCACAAATCTCACAGATGAATGAGCTTGAGTACAGGAGATCACGAGAAGAAACTTATAGACGTAGGAGCAAGCACAGAAAGCACGAATTAGAGGCACAACTCACAACATAGAACAACCCTAATGCAAGAACCTTCACTCAGCTCGTCGTTTTCTCGTGTCTGTTTGATTTCCGATCAGTTTCTCTCCTTCTCCTCCGCTTCGCCAGCCTTCTCTTAAGCTTCCCTTCTGATCATCGCCAGGCTTCATCAGCACCCACTGAACCACAACCTCATCACCACTGAACCATTGACCTCCACTGAGCGCTCAGTCCACTGAAGACCTCTTCAGTTGAGCCTCAGGTCATTCGCCAGCCGCGCCAGAAGCCGTTGAAACCTACGAACAGAAAACAGACAAACCTGCCGAAGCGAAAGTCGCCAATTGACCCTCCTTGGTTTGTGTCATCTCTGTTTCACCTACACTCTCATCAGAAGGATTAGCACAGCAAATCAAAGCGTATCAGCAGAAATCAGAAGTGATCAGAAAGTCTGACAGTGATTCAAATTAAAGTGATCAGGCACTGATCGATCACCTGACCAATCAGTGAAGGGTCTGATCAATCAGGCTCCTACCTGATTGATCCAGTGAAGCTCTGATCGATCACCTTGACCGATCAGAGAACTGGGATCGGTCCACTGACTGATCACAAGGAAGACCAGACCTTACTGGAAGTCAGCCAAGGCCTGACTTGGGATTTCAAACCAACCCTGATCGGTCACTTGACCGATCAAGCTCGAGGCTTGATCGGTCAAGCTGACCGATCTGGCTAGAGCCTGACTGATCAGGCTCCTACCTGATCGGTCCAGGCATGCCCTGATCGGTCCGTAGACCAATCAGGGTCTTCTACCTAAACTCTTCTGTTCTCTTTCTGATCGTTCACCAGAATGATCAGAAACCACACAGAAGGTTTCTGTTTTCTTTCTGATCGTTCACCAGAACGATCAGACTCCCTGGATTGGTCACCAGACCGATCTATTATCAAGGGAGTTCGTGCCAACTCCCTGATCGGACACCAGACCGATCCAGCCACTCTCCGACTTATGCTCAGTCCCCCGGACTAAGACTTCATGCCCAACTTCACTCACCGGGACTTTGTTCAACCTAGCTTCACTCACTAGGACCCGACCTCACTCACCAGGATTCCCTTCACCTAGCTTCACTGCCTAGGACTCGGCTTCACTCACCGGGATTTCCTTCACCTAGCTTCACTCGCTAGGACACGGCTTCACTCATCGAGGTTTCCATCACCTAGCTTCACTTGCAAGGACCCGGCTTCACTCATCGGGGTTTCCATCACCTAGCTTCACTCGCTATGACCCAGCTTCACTCACCGGGATTTCCTTCACCTAGCTTCACTCGCTATGACCCAGCTTCACTCACCGGGATTTCCTTCACCTAGCTTCACTCGCTAGGACCCGGCTTCACTCACCGGGATTTCCTTCACCAAGCTTCACTCTCTAGGACCCGGCTTCACTCACCGGGATTTCCTTTACCTAGCATCACTCGCTAGGACCCGACTTTATTAGATCGATTACATACGCTAGAGGGGGGGTGAATAGCGTTTTTCGATTCTTCTTGTACCTACGTTGTTAGTAGCGCAAACGGAAATACAAAATAATAAGACAAACAACGAAAAGCAACGCTAACAAACCCGATTTACGTGGTATCCACCCCGGACGGATGACTAATCCAAGAATCCGTCTGTGGATCACTCCCCGGATAACCTCCGGCTAGCTCTTGTCGCTCCTTGTGGGTGGAGAAACCTCGCCACAAACTCGGACAACACTCTGAGCACCAAAGACTACTAACAAGCCTTAACCAAGCTTGTTTCGTCAAGAGTCTCAGCCACCATGAAGTCCTGTTTAAATAGGACTCGGGCTGAAACCCTCGCCACCAGTCGACTGGTCCCAGGGCAGTCAACTGGTGCCACTGAAAATCGACCGTTGCAACCCCAACGTTCGAATTTTCAGCCAACTCACCAGTCACCTACCAGTCGACTGCTCCCAGGGCAGTCGACTGGTCTCCACCCAGAACCCTTTGTGAGTTTCATCAATCGACTGCCCCCAGGCCAGTCGACTGGTCTACTCATCCACCTAAGGTTACCCTTCCCGAGTACATTCCACTCCGCACTCGAACCCTAGGATTTTCCGAGTACAATCACACAGCACTCGTACCCTCACGACTCGACTGACTCCTCACTCAGCAGCCTTGACTATTGCCTTCGCACCCTCTTCATCTTCGGCTCCCGTCCCTCGGATGCACGCAAGCCTCTAGCTTGCCTCCATGCCATCCTTCACGCATGCCTCGAAGTCCGCTCCCCTCAGCTCATCGTCCCTGCTCTATAAGGTCCCTCGGGTGCACACAAGCCTCTATCTTGTCTCCATGCCACCCTTCACCATACTGAGGCCGTCCAGCCAAGTCCATATGTGTAACCTGTACAACCTGCACACTCAACATACATATAAGAACCCAAGGGTAAACCTAACTTAAACCCTTTGCCCAAACATCAAAACACTTGGTCACTCCAGACCCAGATTGCCTCAACAATCTCCCCCTTTTTGATGTTTGGCAATACATTTAAGTTAGGGAAAACAAATAGTAAAGAATCGCAAAAACAATGCTAAACAAATGCATATGCAATGCATACATGGATCCTTCCCAAGGCATCCTACACCTAACCCTCCAAGTTAGGATTTTTTCGAATCGGGCTTTTTTAAAACCTATCCCAAGGCTCCCCACACCTAACCCTCCAAGTTAGAAATTTTCCACAGCCAACCCTCCAAGTTAGGAATTTTCACACCTAACCCTCCAAGTTAGGACTTTTCACGGGGGTTTTTTTTAAAGCTTCTCCCAAGCTCCCCCTACACTGGACTTACATAGGCTTTTTAAGAACCTCTCCAAGGTTCCCCTTACGCCAAGAATGGAGCATCCATGCTCCCCCTTTATCTTAGCTCCCCCTAAACCTAGGGTTTCTTGCAAAGGTGTGTTTGGTTTCCCAACTTAAACTAACACTTCTCCCCCTTTGCCTAACATCGAAAAGAACCCAACAATATCCTAATAATTGGTTCTTTTAATTCCCAATGATCCTAAACATAGTGTACTAACCCCCCATACACTTGTTTTCCATCATTTGGACACCAAATAAGCTGCTGATACACAAATTAGCCCTGGCCAGTCAACTGCCCCCCAGGGCAGTCGACTGATACTATGAATATCATATTTTCAGCATTTTTGACTCCAAATTCAGAAATGCATAACTAATTCCTCATATCTCCAAAAATTCCCAAATTTTGTGGAGAACATTGTGGTACCTCTACCTAATTGGAAAAAATACATTCCACAATGTATCTATCACCATTCCCAAGTTTGACATAAAACTCAAAAATTTTCTATGAAAATCAAGGCAAACAAGGAGGCAACCTCCCCCTTTACCTATGTCTTCTCCCAATTTTCATTTTCTAAGGTTAAGTTCTACCCAACTTAACACCATAACACCAAGTCAAGTTCTACCCAACTCAACTTCCACGTTCTTCCCCCCTTGACACTATCAAAGAATTGCCCCTATGCAACCTTTCTCTTAGTGCCAAAAAGAACTCAACAAAACCCAACAAAAAACCTAAAGGTTTGCAAACACATTTGCTAGGATATACCCTATCCTAGAAAAATATAGTTTCATGAAGATTATCAAATGTGCTTGACTTTTGCTACAACTTCTAATTTCCTAAAAGGTTTGGCATTTTGTATCAATTTTCAACTTTATTCATGATTCCTTGTGTTTATTAACTCTAACCACTATTAATTTGCACAAGGAATTGTCCTCAATTTTCTTTCTTTTTTTTATCACTAACTCCTAGATGTACATAAGAAACTTATCAAACTTCCTTGAATTTCAATATATTAATAAAGCCATAATAAATCATGGGATAACACTTTATTCAAGAAATGTGAACTCATAATCAGGAATCTTAATCCAAATCCATATCCTATAATCCAATTTTGTAATTTCTCAACATTCAAAATGCCTTTTATCCTTAAACCTACTAACCAGTCGACTGCCCCTGGGGCAGTCAACTGGCAAACCTTACAGAATGGTCCCAGGGCTGAATGCACTTCGGATCAGTTGACTGCCCCCAGGGCAGTCGACTGATACCTGTATTTCAGGTTTTTAGCTCAATTTCAGAAATGTCTAGATAATTCCACAAATCTCCAAAAAATTTGAAATTTCGTTGGGAGATTTGTGGATCCTATATCTACTTGGGAAAAATATGTTTCCAAATAAATGTACTCCAAATCTCATGATTGGTACAAAATTCAAAACTTTCTAAATTGTATCAATTAGACTTCTCCCAAAAGTTCTAATTTTGACTTCTCCTCAATGTATCTTCCACTTCTTGATCATAGTTCATTTCTATCACTGATATATATGATTTTTATCCATTAAAACCTAATTTTACCCAATATAACCATATTTTTCACCTTTTCCTCTATAACTCTCCTTTTATTGTGCCAATTCTCTAGGATTAAGACTTACCCAAGTCTTCCAACCCTTTTTAGCACATTTCACCTAATTTCCTAGGAGAGAAACTCTTGAGAACCATTTACCATAGATCCAAAAGGCTCCTAGAGCTCCCCCTTGAGCTCTTAGCCCTAGCCACCTCCCTAGGTGACTCAACCCACACTAGGGCATACCGGTGAGCCCCCGGTGATTCTTGGCCTACAAATCTAATCGTCTTAACCTTGGACACCTCATCCTTGGTTAAGTCACTCTTTTTACCTTTGGATGACACCCCCTTGCCATCCATGGACTTTCCCTCCTTGCCATAATCATATGTCTTCCCAGCATATTTCTTTCCATTGGCCTTGGAGGTCTTAGACCGGTACCCTAACCCTGATCGATCATAGTTGGGTTTTAAACTACCCAACACCATATCTAGACCCTTAGATCCAACCTTGAATCTTTCTAGGGTCTTTTCTAATTTATCAAGTCTTGCCCTCGAGGCTTGATTTTCCCTTTCTAGACCTTTTACCTTAGAGTCCATATGTCCACTTTGGACACTCCTAAACTTATCTACTTTTCTAGGCATATTCCTTCCCTTCTTGGGATTAATGCCTTGATCCTTAGGTCTAGTGGTCTTGGGTTTATAATGATGCATGACCATTCTAGGGTTATGATCTACCTTGTTACTCCTATTCCTATCATTATATTTAAAACTAAAATTATGCACCATTAAGCAATTTTCATTAATCCTAGCATGCATGGATGAATAATTAACTCTATTTTTATCATGCATAAAGGAACTTGAATTTGAATTACATTTTAGCTTAAGGTTAGGAGTTACTTTCCTTACCTTTGAAGTTCCTCCTTGATGTGGGCTTCTTCTCTTCTTCCTTTCTTCTTTCTCCCATCTCCTCAAGTGCTCCATTTTCTTTGGCTCACCTTTTCTAGGGCACTTGGTATGGTAGTGCCCTAGCTCTCCACATGTGAAGTATCTAATCTTCTTCTTTTTAGCTTGGGCTTCTTCACTCCTACACCCCATATTAGATTTAAAAGGAATTGAACTTGCTTAGATTTTACCTCCGTTTTACCATTTGGACACTTATTCTTATAGTGTCCCTTTTTGTTGCATCCAAAGCATGTGATATGGTCCTTGGTCTTGGCTTTGGTGGAGGTTGAAGCTCTTTCTTGTTCTTGTATAGTTGAGGGTCTCTCCTCCCCCTCAATTCATGAGATTGATACCTCCTCTTCTTCTATTGAGGAGGTGGATGATCTCTCACTCAATTCTTCTACTTCACTTGATGATGTTGATACTTCTCCTTCTTTTTCCTCTTCGGATGTCGAACTCCTCTCCTCATCCGAATGGTCCTTCTCCTCTTCTTGGACCATTAAGCCCATTTCTTTGGGCTCTTCTTCTTCTTCTACTTGTGTAGGGTTCTCATGAATTTCTTGCAATTTGTTCCACAATTTATATGCATTTTGGTATGCCCCTACACCACTCAAAATATTGTTAGGCAAAAGATTTACTAAAATACTAATTACCTTTTCATTTGCTTTTGGTTGATCTTGTTGTTCTTGATTCCAATATCTAGGCCTAAGCCTCTTCCCATGCTTATCCTTTGGAATCTCAAACGACTCTTCTATGATTATCCTACACGCCCAATCCATGCTAAGCCAAGTCTCCATCATTGCTTTCCAATAGCCGAAATCCTCATGGTCGTAGGGCGGTGGAGTGTAGATATCTTTACCCAACTTGTCTTCCATTATTTTCTCTTCCTCTAGCATGTGCTCTCTCGGCGGTTAGTCCGATCAAGAGCAGTCCTCGCTCTGATACCAATTGTTAGATCATTCCATACGCTAGAGGGGGGTGAATAGCATTTTTCGGTTCTTCTTGTACCTACGTTGTTAGTACCACGAGCGGAAATACAAAATAATAAGACTAATAACGAAAAGCAACGCTAACAAACCCGATTTACTTGGTATCCACCCCGGATGAGTGACTAATCCAAGAATCCGTCGGTGGATCACTCCCCGAATAACCTCTGGCTAGCTCTTGTCGCTACTTGTGGGTGGAGAAACCTCGCCATAAACTCAGACAACACTCTGAGCACCAAAAACTACTAACAAGCCTTAACCAAGTTTGTTTCATCAAGAGTCTCAGCCACCACGAAGTCCTGTTTAAATTGGACTCGGGTTGAAACACTCGCCACCAGTCGACTGCTCCCAGGGCAGTCGACTGGTGCCACTGAAAATCGACCGTTGCAACCCCAACGTTCGAATTTTCAGCCAACTCACCAGCCACCTACCAGTCGACTGCTCCCAGGGCAGTCGACTGGTCCCCAGCCAGAACCCTTTGTGAGTTTCATCAGTCGACTCCTCCCAGGCCAGTCGACTGGTCTACTCACCCACCTAAGGTTACCCTTCCCGAGTACATTCAATTCAGCACTAAAACCCTAGGATTTCCCGAGTACAATCACACAACACTCGTACCCTCACGACTCAACTGACTCCTCACTCAGCAGCCTCAACTATTGCCTTCGCGCCCTCTTCATCTTCGGCTCCGATCCCTCGGGTGCACGCAAGCCCCAGCTTGCCTCCATGTCATCCTTCATGCATGCCTCGAAGTCCGCGCCCCTCAGCTCATCGTCCCTGCTCTATAATGTCTCTCGGGTGCACACAAGCCTCCAACTTGTCTCCATGCCACCCTTCACCGTATCGAGACCGTCCATGTAACGCCCGCCTTTTTCCCACACCTTATGGTATGGCGAGAAAGCGGCGTTACGCTAAACATACATGTACATATAAAACATTTTAATGCAGCGGAATATTTTTTTTTCTGCACATTCTTTTAACCATGCAACTAATACATGAATCATCTACACATGCTTAAATTGTCATTCATAAACTTGGTGTCATTGGACTTAGCATATTGACGACATGCATAACATCATGATATAACCATCCTATAGCTTATTCATAATCATCATAAGTAGCAAGTAACTTATCC
Organism: Boesenbergia rotunda; assembly: GCA_024364735.1. NCBI lineage: Eukaryota > Viridiplantae > Streptophyta > Magnoliopsida > Zingiberales > Zingiberaceae > Boesenbergia > Boesenbergia rotunda. Next base: position 381,805 of record JAGFNQ010002213.1, read on the forward strand.
ATAAACATCATGAGTCTTAAGTCATTCATTAGGCATAACCATCATAAGAATAGCATAAAATCTAAGGAGACATTTCAAAACCCAAGACATGCGATATGTGTAAATAAAGAATCCTTTGCCATGTCACCGTCACACACACACATGTTCTTGCCCCTCCTGCTGCTTCCCTTAGTAACCTCTTGCTTGATCTGTGGTATAAGAAACATAAGACTATAAGCACATAGGCTTAGTAAGACCCTTTCCTACTCACGAAAATCCATACGTCACATATTCGTAAACATGAAACAGTTGACATTGCATAATTCCGAACATAAAGCATAAACATAACACATACCTATCATGGCATAATTCTTGACATCACCATAAACATAAACTTACTTATCATGGCCTAATTCTTAACATGCACATTTGCATAAACATACTTATCATAGTATCATTCTTAACATCAGCATAAGCTTAAGCATACTTATCATGGTATCATTCTTAGCATGAATCATAACATAAACATACTTTTCATGGCATCATTCTTAACATAAACATAAGCTTAAGCATACTTATCATGGTATCATTCTTAACATGAATCATAAACATAAACATACTTTTCATGGCATCATTCTTGACATAAACACAAGCTTAAGCATACTCATCATGGTATCATTCTTAACATGAATCATAAACATAAACATACTTTTCATGGCATCATTCTTGACATAAACACAAGCTTAAGCATACTTATCATGGTATCATTCTTAACATGAATCATAAACATAAACATACTTTTCATGGCATCATTCTTGACATAAACACAAGCTTAAGCATACTTATCATGGTATCATTCTTAACATGAATCATAAACATAAACATACTTTTCATGGCATCATTCTTGACATAAACACAAGCTTAAGCATACTTATCATGGTATCATTCTTAACATGAATCATAAACATAAACATACTTTTCATGGCATAATGCATAACATGAATGAATGCATGAGTCAAATGCGTATATCATAAGGATGCTTAATTTGAAAACCATAGTTATAAATACTTGAACATAATCATAACATCATTGGGGTCCCCGGCTTGTACCACATACATACATCATATGCGCGCATCCCTAAGTAAATACGAGGTAGCTAGTCTCGACCTACTAGGGTAAGGACAGCTACGGTAGTCCCAGAACCGTGGACAGCATAGTCGATAGTCCAGAACCGGGGCGTTCTTAAGGTGCCCATCCCTGTTGGACAGCTTCGGTAGTCCTAGAACCGTGGACAGCATAGTTGGTAGTCCAGAACCGGGGCGTTCTTAAGGTGCCCATCCCTTAGACCCATACTTCGGTCCGGTACAAGCCCATTCATAAAGTAAAATAACTTCACATGCTTCATCTTTCATAAAACATACTTAGCATGAACATAATCTTGTTTCATAAATCATAGCATAAGAGTAGGAACAGCTGCGGTAGTTCCAGAACCGTGGACAACTTCGGTAGTCTAGAACCGAGACGTTCTTAAGGTGCCCATCCCTTAGCATGACATAAACATACTTAACATTTCATCATTCATACTTAACATCATGATGCCTTAAAGACATGAACATTCATCATCATTCATTATCTTCATTCATAAGGTATGTCATGTTAATCTCATTTTGCCTTAGAGCCATGATTATCATTTTCATTCATCATCTTCATTCTTAAACATAGTATACATTCATATTATTCATAAATCATGGCATACATACATGTCATTCACAAAACATGACATACATACATATCATTCATAAATCATGGCATACCTACATAATTAGCATCTTAATTCATAAAACATGCATGGTCATGGTACATAGGAAAACATGCCTAGATCCTTTCATACGTGATACATTTCCCTAGGTTCATGGCATATGATTAAAGCATTCATGAATAAAACATAACATATAACCTAAACATACGAAGTCATGATACCTAGCATATGAAGTTAGGGTTTTGGTAACATAAAGATCCTCACATCTTGCTTAACCATATACTTACATCTGAATACCCTATACACAGGCATCCTTGAGACCTTAACCCAAACCAAACCCTAAATTAGGGTCTTGGCCGAAACCCTAAAGGACAATAAGTCCATGAGAAATTCACATAGGTCATGATTAACATTCCATACCATATATACTATGCCATAGAAAACCATTTGATCCCTTATTTGGATTTAACTCCAAGTCCTAGCCATAAATCATGAGTTGGCCGAAACTCAAAGAGGATCACAAGCCCATGAAAAATTCATAAAATGCCCAATTCATATCTATTACCTTACATATAATACCATGGAAGCCATTTGAACCCTTGCTTGGAGTTAAACCTAACTTCTTGCCCTAAAACCCCTCTTGGCCGAAAGTTACAAGGGCCCTAAACCATGTAAAACTTTCACATAAACCCCTATTAACACCTTTTACAACATGAGAAAACATAAGAAACATCATTTGAGAGTTAGATCCAAACCCAACCATAGGAACCTATGGTGGCCGAAAGTTACAAGGGCCCTAACTTTGGTTTTCTCCACATATAGTCCAAACAAATCATTGCATCATGAAAATAACTGAGAAACTATTATACCACAGGTGAGGGAGTCTTACCTTCCTTGATCTTGCTTATAAACCTTGAATAGAAAGTAAAAAGAAACCTCCTTGACCCTATACTTCTCCTTAGTCCTTGTAGCCTTGTAGAGGGTCTTGGATCTTCAAGATGGAGTTCTTCTTGTGAAGCTTTTCCAAAGGAGATTCCCCTTGGTGATTTTCGGCAAGAAGAAGGAGGAAGAGGGAGATGGATTTCGGTGAGGGTGGAAGAAGGAGGAAAAAGAGATCTATTTATAATGCCTTTTTGTCTCTTCACAAGTGCCTTTTCATCTTCTTCACATGGTGACTCTTCACTTCCTTAAGCCTTAACCAAAATCCACTTCATTCTCTACTAGCACTCCCTTGCTAGGTGAATTGGTTAGTGCATACATGGTGTTACACTAGGTCCAAGGTTCAATCCTTGGTGCATGCACTTTATTTTTATTTTATTTTATTTTATTTTATTTTTCCTTTTATTTTCTGCAATGCCCCCTAAGGCCTACCAATAGCCATGTTAATATTCCTAATTTAAACCCATTTCTATTTATATTAATTTCCACCTAAAATCCATTAATAACCATGGTACCGGAAAAACCCATGTAAGGCCCATTAGCAATTATCTTCTTATTCTATATCGAAAATCATGGATCATCATGCTAAGGTTTATACTAGTGTCCCTATGTTCCTTGAGAATCTATCTAGGCATGGTCAATATTTTTAAAGAAAATATTGAGATAATTTTCCGGGTCGTTACAATCCCCCATACCTCGTGAAAGTTCGTCCTCGAACTTAGAATAGGTCCGGGTACTTGCGTCTCATCTCGTCCTCGTGTTCCCAGGTAGCTTCCTCGAACCTTTGACTTTGCCATAGAACCTTGACTAAGGGTACCTTCTTGTTCCTTAGCTTTTTGTCTATTAGTTATGCAACTCTTAGATCCAAAATTTCTACATCTTTACGATTTCTAAGTACCATAATAACTGCTTCTACTCTTCGTGATATCATATCATTTTATTCGTTTTGCTACATCTCTATATTTAGGTGCTTCTAATACATAACTATGATTTCATCTCAACCATTTTTTTTCCATACGCGTTATAGCAAATCTTAGTAGCTTGACAACAATCTACATGGATTCTCTTGCAATTTGTTTTTTTTCTCTCTAGCTCTACTTGTTTATCACTGTTTCTATTACTTATTGTCATAATTTTGTCTACTATTAAGCTGTACACGGAAGAATATAATTTAACGTATTCCTGGTTAATTTCATTTGCTACTTCAAACAAGACTCTAACTTTCACTTACTATGCACAAGTTTATCATCTATGCACCAACTTATTACTCTGAAGCTCTTCTCAATTAGCACTAATTTCAATGTCTCTGCTTCTCACATACATCTTTTATCTGTATGAAACTAAACGAAAATTACAATTATTATTATATGATTCTCTTTTATTATATTCAGTATCATACTTCAAATCTACTCCTTGACAACATAATTACAACTTTATATAAGTACAACTCTTTCTCCTTTCTACTCGAATCACGTTACCCCTTTTTTCGAGAATTATTCTTACTTTATTAATCTTAGTTCTTTTATTATCTATTTTAATAGTATATTCGTTTCTATGTAACATAACTTCTCAGAGTACATAAACTCATGTATCGCTTATCATATTACTTCCTATTCTAGTTATTTGAGCTACTTACTTTGTTTTAACTAACTAACCTATAATGCATACAGTCTCTATTAATAATACTAAAATTTCTCAATTAAATTCATAAAATACTATATTTAAACCCATTACCAGATAACTAGTCTTTGACTAATAATCTGTGCTAACCTAAAAGCTAACTCGAAACACTTGTATCCAAGATTTTACTATTTAGTTTAAACTAAATATAACATGCTAATCTCTTTAGTTTTTATCAACCTAACACCATAAACAAAAATTTTTTTTTTTAGAATATTATGTGCTAAGCTTGCTTATTTAATTTTGCTACTACATTTACTCTACTGTTTTTATGTCATCATCAAAAATAACTACTCGCTTCAGTTAATTCATCATCTCATAATATAATGGACATCAAATCTACCTACTCTACTTTGTTTTCTCACATCTATCTATTTCCAGCGAAGTGACTTACATACACTAACTACTTTTATCTATCAGACCTCACTCTTATCCAAATCTAATCCACCAGACAATTTAACTCAACCTAAAAGACAACATCTCTTCTTCTCAATCCATGTTAACAATTCTCTTACTACACAGTAATTCCTATTTATTTATCAAGTCATTCCTTTCCACTCAGAGTTTTCCATCAAGCAGTCAAAATTTAAAAATTCTATAACATTACTCATTTCTACTTTAACTATCTTCTCTTCTCTTTTTTTTTCTTCCATTTACATGTAAACTATACTTTTCTCTGCTCTTTCCATATCTACTCTAACTACCACACAATCTATCCAGTGATAAATAATATTATCTAGTACCTAATATAACTCTTCTATATCAATCGCGCTCTTCGCTTTATTAGTACTCTGTCTTTCTGCTCTTCTAGATACTCACCGCTTCTTACTACCACTTCATAGTTGTTCATCATCCACATATTAAATACGGTATTCTCTCGCAATTATAAGCCTAATATCAAATTCTTTTTTCTTACAGTTTTAGTCTTGGTAGTCTCATTAATTCTGTTACTCTATCTTCTAGCCATGCTTTTCTTCATAAAAGACAAGTATGGATAATATAAGTTATTGTTATTCCTACCCCCATATTAAATTCTAAATTATTTGATTTCTATAAATAATAAGAAAATATCATTCATATTCACATATCTTGCAAGCACTTTCTATCATCTATCATAAGGTATCATTCCTACTTGCATATTCTAGCATCATAACATATCATTCATACTTGCATATCCTAGAATCGTAAGGTATCCTCCATACTCACATATTCTATAATCATAAAATATCATCTATACTTACATATTCCTGAATACTTTCTATCATAAAATATCCTTCATACTTGCATATTCAAGAATTATAAAATATCATCTATACTAACTTATTCTTGAATCATAAAAGAACATCATAAAAGAACATAAGGCATACATTGAGGTACTTACTTGGAAGCTGCAGGAAGAAGGCTTGATGTGTGTGTAGTGAGATGGCAACTGCTCTGATACCAACCTGTAACGCCCGCCTTTTTCCCACACCTTATGGTGTGGCGAGAAAGCGGCGTTACACTAAACATACATGTACATATAAAACATTTTAATGCAGCGGAATAATTTTTTTTCTACACATGCTTTTAACCATACAACTAATACATGAATCATCTACACATGCTTAAATTGTCATTCATGAACCTGGTGTCATTAGACTTAGCATATTAATGACATGCATAGCATCATGATATAACCATCCCATAGCTTATTCATAATCATCATAAGTAGCAAGTAACTTATCCATAAACATCATGAGTCTTAAGTCATTCATTAGGCATAACCATCATAAGCATAGCATAAAATCTAAGAAGACATTTCAAAACCCAAGACATGTGATATGTGTAAATAAAGAATCCTTTGCCATGTCCCGCCACACACACACATGTTCTTGCCCCTCCTGCTGCTTCCCTTAGTAACCTCTTGCTTGATCTGCGGTATAAGAAACATAAGACTATAAGCACATAGGCTTAGTAAGACCCTTTCCTACTCACGAAAATCCATACGTCACATATTCGTAAACATGAAACAGTTGACATTGCATAATTCCGAACATAAAGCATAAACATAACACATACCTATCATGGCATAATTCTTGACATCACCATAAACATAAACTTACTTATCATGGCCTAATTCTTAACATGCACATTTGCATAAACATACTTATCATAGTATCATTCTTAACATCAGCATAAGTTTAACCATACTTATCATGGTATCATTCTTAGCATGAATCATAACATAAACATACTTTTCATGGCATCATTCTTAACATAAACATAAGCTTAAGCATACTTATCATGGTATCATTCTTAACATGAATCATAAACATAAACATACTTTTCATGGCATCATTCTTGACATAAACACAAGCTTAAGCATACTCATCATGGTATCATTCTTAACATGAATCATAAACATAAACATACTTTTCATGGCATCATTCTTGACATAAACACAAGCTTAAGCATACTTATCATGGTATCATTCTTAACATGAATCATAAACATAAATATACTTTTCATGGCATAATGCATAACATGAATGAATGCATGAGTCAAATGCGTATATCATAAGGATGCTTAATTTGAAAACCATAGTTATAAATACTTGAACATAATCATAACATCATTGGGGTCCCCGGCTTGTACCACATACATACATCATATGCGCGCATCCCTAAGTAAATACGAGGTAGCTAGTCTCGACCTACTAGGGTAAGGACAGCTACGGTAGTCCCAGAACCGTGGACAGCATAGTCGGTAGTCCAGAACCGGGGCGTTCTTAAGGTGCCCATCCCTGTTGGAGAGCTTCGGTAGTCCCAGAACCGTGGACAACATAGTCGGTAGTCCAGAACCGGGGCGTTCTTAAGGTGCCCATGCCTTGGACCCATACTTTGGTCTGGTACAAGCCCATTCATAAAGTAAAATAACTTCGCATGCTTCATCTTTCATAAAACATACTTAGCATGAACATAATCTTGTTTCATAAATCATAGCATAAGAGTAGGAACAGCTGCGGTAGTTCCAGAACCGTGGACAGCTTCGGTAGTCTAGAACCAAGGCGTTCTTAAGGTGCCCATCCCTTAGCATGACATAAACATACTTAACATTTCATCATTCATACTTAACATCATGATGCCTTAAAGACATGAACATTCATCATCATTCATTATCTTCATTCATAAGGTATGTCATGCTTATCTCATTTTGCCTTAGAGCCATGATTATCATTTTCATTCATCATCTTCATTCTTAAACATAGTATACGTACATATTATTCATAAAGCATGGCATACATACATGTCATTCACAAAACATGGCATACATACATATCATTCATAAATCATGGCATACCTACATAATTAGCATCTTAATTCATAAAACATGCATGGTCATGGTACATAGGAAAACATGCCTAGATCCTTTCATACGTGATACATTTCCCTAAGTTCATGCCATATGATTAAAGCATTCATGCATAAAACATAACATATAATCTAAACATACGAAATCATGATACCTAGCATATGAAGTTAGGGTTTTGGTAACATAAAGATCCTCACATCTTGCTTAACCATATACTTACATCTTAATACCCTATACACAAGCATCATTGAGACCTTAGCCCAAACCAAACCCTAAATTAGGGTCTTGGCTGAAACCCTAAAGGACAATAAGTCCATGAGAAATTCACATAGGTCATGATTAACATTCCATACCATACATACTATGCCATAGAAAACCATTTGATCCCTTATTTGGATTTAACTCCAAGTCCTAGCCATAAATCATGAGTTGGCCGAAACTCAAAGAGTATCACAAGCCCATGAAAAATTCATAAAATGCCCAATTCATATCTATTACCTTACATATAATACCATGGAAGCCATTTGAACCCTTGCTTGGAGTTAAACCTAACTTCTTGCCCTAAAACCCCTCTTGGCCGAAAGTTACAAGGGCCCTAAACCATGTAAAACTTTCACATAAACCCCTATTAACACCTTTTACAACATGAGAAAACATAAGAAACATCATTTGAGAGTTAGATCCAAACCCAACCATAGGAACCTATGGTGGCCGAAAGTTACAAGGGCCCTAACTTTGGTTTTCTCCACATATAGTCCAAACAAATCATTGCATCATGAAAATAACTCGGAAACTATTATACCACAGGTGAGGGAATCTTACCTTCCTTGATCTTGCTTATAAACCTTGAATAGAAAGTAAAAAGAAACCTCCTTGACCCTATACTTCTCCTTAGTCCTTGTAGCCTTGTAGAGGGTCTTGGATCTTCAAGATGGAGTTCTTCTTGTGAAGCTTTTCCAAAGGAGAATCCCCTTGGTGATTTTCGGCAAGAAGAAGGAGGAAGAGGGAGATGGATTTCGGTGGGGGTGGAAGAAGGAGGAAGAAGAGATCTATTTATAATGCCTTTTTGTCTCTTCACAAGTGTCTTTTCATCTTCTTCACATGGTGACTCTTCACTTCCTTAAGCCTTAACCAAAATCCACTTCATTCTCTACTAGCACTCCCTTGCTAGGTGAATTGGTTAGTGCATGCATGGTGTTACACTAGGTCCAAGGTTCAATCCTTGGTGCATGCACTTTATTTTTATTTTATTTAATTTTATTTTTCCTTTTATTTTCGGCAATGCCCCCTAAGGTTTACCAATAGCCATGTTAATATTCCTAATTTAAACCCATTTCTATTTATATTAATTTCCACCTAAAATCCATTAATAACCATGGTATCGGAAAAGCCCATGTAAGGCCCATTAGCAATTATCTTCTTATTCTATATCGAAAATCATGGATCATCATGCTAAGGTTTATACTAGTGTCCCTATGTTCCTCGAGAATCTATCTAGGCATGGTCAATATTTTTAATGAAAATATTGAGATAATTTTCCGGGTCGTTACAGTCCAGCCAAGTCCATATGTGTAACCTATACAACCTGCACACTCAACATACATATAAGAATACAAGGGTAAACCTGACTTAAACCCTTTGCCCAAACATCAAAACACTTTGTCACTCCGGACCACAAATTGCCTCAACAGGCTTCACTCACCAGGATTTCCTTCACCTAGCTTCACTCGCTAGGACCCGGCTTCACTCACCGGGGTTTCCTTCGCCTAGCTTCACTCGCTAGGACCCGACTTCACTCACCGGGGTTTCCTTCACCTAGCTTCACTCACTAGGATTTCAGCGCCCAGTCCCCGACCAGGACTTCATCCAAACTTAACTCAATTCTCACTCAACTAAACTTAAATCAGTGTCAACACCAAAATAACAATTAGGTCAAACTGCATCAATAGCTTGCAACTAGGGAGGCTACTAATCCAAGGTAGTTTAAATGCTCCACTAAGATTATCTTCTTCTTTGCAGGCGGAGAAGCCTCTTATAGACGTTGTATAGCTCGTAGAAAGACTAGGAATGTGAATAAGAATTGTTGTACACTAATCATTGCTTTAGAGGCTATTTATATCCCAAAAAGGAAGTAATCGTTGTGTTGACGTGGCTTGGAGGCCCCTCAGTTGTGACCCAAGGTGCCTCAATTGGATAAAGTTTTATCCACATAAGCAATAGTCACTCAACGATTAGTTTTGATCTGAGGCACTTGAGTTCAGCATGAGGCACCTCAGTTCCGACTTGAAGCACCTCAGGTTCAAACTAAGGATCCTCAATTCCAGTTTACGGTAATTTTAATTCCGCTGATGTGTGGCATCTCAATTGACCTTTTGGTCAAAGTCAACTCTGGTGGATGAGAAGGGCATACACGACATCCGAGGGATGATAAACGGGGAAGGAAGCCCGTTCGAGGAGAAGGTCAGAGTTGGGTTTGGGTGAGCTTAACTTTGAATGGTCGAAAATCACCCAAGCGGACGAAGACAAATGATAGTTAACTTGGAAGTTGACTTTAATCAAAAAGTCAACTAAAGCACCTCAGATGCCTTTAGAGGCACCTCATATGCATCTGGAGGTGCCTCAATTAACTTGGATGAGTTTTGTGCAAAAGAGGAACTAAGGTGCCTTAGCTAATACCTGAGGCGCCTCAAGTCAGAATTGAGGCATCTTAGATTAAAATTTATCAACAGTTATCGCTGGCTTCCATGGATAAAACTTATCCAACTGAGGCACCTCATATCACAACTAAGGTACCTCAATACCATGTCAGTACAATGGTAATATCTTGTTTTGGACTATAAATAGCCCCTAGAATTAGGAAGAAATTAGAACAACTGTAATATAATTTCCTAGTCATTCTATGAGTTGTTCAATGTCTGTAAGATGTTTTTCCACCTACACTGAAGAGTTTTTCTTAGTGGTGCTTTTCAACATCTTAGATTAGCAACCACTTTGGTTGCAACCAAGTAAATCTCAAGTGTCTCTTAATATCATTCTATATTGTTATTTTATTTGCTCAACTAATTAATTATCTTTGCTAAGTTAGAAGCAAAAGATCGAATTTATATTTATAAGGCTATTCACCCCCTCTAGCCGGCTTGTACGGGACCTACAGTTCCAACGAGTCATGGATGATTGGATGTTGGGCAAAAGAACCCTAAACTTGGGTTTTGGGTGTTAGAGTTGGATAATCGAATAGGGTAATCGATTGGGAGCTATTTCGCGAATAATATTAAGGCTTAGAATCAATTGATCAATGGATGAAGCCTTATATTAATCGATTAGGATAATTGATTAAGAATGTTTTTGCGAGAGCACAAAATGTACTGAAATCAATTGGGTATTTGATTCAACTTTCTCTAATCGATTAGGGTAATCGATTAAGCCTAAAGTACATCGATTAGGGTAATCAATTGAGAGCTTATCGCGAGAGCATAGTGAGAGTCAAAATTGTTTGGTTAATCGATTGAGGTAATCAATCATGCAATGTTTTCTAGCACATAGAAATGTTCTAAATCGATTAGGCAATCAATTCAGATTTAACCAATCGATTGGGGCATTTTTCGTGAGAGAACAAAAAGTTTAGGAATCAATTACGCAACTTCCTCTCTTGTGAACAAAAGATTCGGAATCGATTGACTTCATGGATTAGAAGTTGGTAATCAATTGTTGTGGCTCACCAATCGATTAGACTCACAAAAAGAGCGATTTTGGAAGTTTTAAATGGTCAATTTGATGTGGCAATCGATTGGGAGTAAGGCTAATCAATTAGAAATTGGAAGTTAACCCTAGAAAAGTTTCACCAAGATTTGATGTACGCTCATTTACGCCAATTCTAGAGGTTTTGGCGACAAGTGTTGTTGTACTTTCCAAGCATCAAGACGCTAACCAAAGCAAGGAAAGAGTAAGTAAAGCAAGGTTCATTGTTGTAAAGTCTTTTTTTATTTCATTTGTAATTTTTTTTGCATTTCTTGTTGTATTTTTCATGCTTGAGTTTGTATGAGGCTTCTCAGCCTCTAGGAAGGAGGTTTTTATAGTGAAGCTATGAGGAGTGAACCCTTAGATTAGTCACTTCAAGGAGGTGGATACTAAGTAAATCAAAAGTGTTAACATTGTGGAGTATCTTCGCTTCGATTTTTCCACTGGCATTCATGTTCCAAGAAGCAAACGAAGTTATTCACCATCTCAAGCTCATATGTATCCGACAATAACGCAAGAGTTAAAGCCACTATTGTTAATGCATACATTATGGAGGAAATAACAACTTTTGCATCATATTACTTTGAGCCTCACGTTTAAAGCAAAAGGAGGAGAGCAAAAAGAAATAATGAGGGTCCTATTAATCCCAATTTGAACTCATTCTCAATTTTTAACTAACTTGGTGGACCATGTGGACCATGTAAGTAGAGATACTTAACTGATAACAAATGACGGGCAGCCCAGACATATATTTTACTAAATTATCCAGATGTATCATCTTCTTATGAGTTAGTATATATTTTTTATTTTTTGTATTGCTTATATCTTAAATTATTTGTGTTATAATTTTTTTATGGTAGGATTTTCCAAAATTTATATTCTGAAATGTAGACACAAGAGTTTGATCACTTTTGCGAAGAAAAATTTGCACCATGGTTCAAATTATATGTAAGTAGACAATCTAAATTTGGTTTACACATATGCATACTTTTAAACATATTCATTTAACCTAAAGTTCATGATAATCTCACCTTAGCAAGAATTGTTATTCCATCTGTTATGGGTCCAAAAGAATTGGTATACACTTGGATAGCATATTTTATAAATGGATATAATTTTCATATTTAGGAATATGGAATGGAGAAGACTACAATAAATAGTGGGGTATGTGTTCAGTCATCCAATGATGAAGGTGCAAGCAATGATTTTTATGATTTGTTAGATGAAATTATAGATGTTGAATACTCTGACATAGAAATACGAGTTATCTTATTTATGTGTTGCTAGTTTGACCCCGTTAGAGGGATGAAGCAAATCATAAGAGATTGCATAAGAAATATGAATCATAAGAGATTGCATAAGAGATATGAATCATTTGTTTTAGTACAACAAACGATTCAAATATTCTATTCTTCATAACCTAGTTTGGAACGTGACAAGATTGATTTGTGGACTATTTGTAAAATGAATGCACAGAATAAAAATTGAGGAACATTAAGAAGACATTGCATATCAACAAGATGAAGTTACAAATGCATTTCAGACTGAGGAATACATTATGCTAACATTATGAGAACTTAGCGGAATAGTGATAAATGTGGATGCAAGTAAAATTCATGAGAATGATAATGATGATGATGGTGAATCAAATGATGAGGAGGAGGGTGACAATGACAATGACAATGACAACGGGGACTTTGATTTTTGATAATGACAAGTATTGTTATCTTAGTATAAAAAAATATGATATTCTATTTTCATATATGATAATATTTTATTTATGAGTAAATTTAGTTTTAATATGTAAATTTACAAAACTTGTAGCTCAATTAGTTGTTTATATACTGTCCCATTCTTAAATTTATATATTTTATTTGTATTAATGCACTATATTTTTATCTCATTACAGGTGGCATCTTGGTGTTTTATTTTGTGCACTCTCCGATATATTAGCAAATATAGTGATTTATTTCATGTTCTTTATCATGCATCAAATTATTTTTTTTTTGTTAGGCTTCGTGCCAAGTCAGATTCCTCTCAATACTGAAGATGTTGGTGACGATGACGACAATGATGATGATGGTGATAGTTCTTCCCGATTTTTTGTGTATGAATGTTATTCGTCTCAGAATTATTTTTTTTTACATTTGCTATTTGATTGTGTTTGTGATTTCTTCATTTTTGTATTTTTGATTAGTACCATTAATTTGTTTCGAATAGGGTTGCTGAGACCAAGGAAGGTGGCAGAAATTGAAAATCTATGTCTGAGGAAATAGGTCTTTACATATTAAGTTTTGTGTTAGTCAATCAGATTTTCTTTCTTGTTAAAAATGACACTTTTTGTTTGTTTGTTTACAAGGAAAAGAGGAAGAATGGAAGGAGAAGGAAATATCTGCTAAAGAAGAAGAGGATGATGATTTGATAGGTTTGTGAATACGATATTTTCATTGGTATGTGATGAATTGTTGAACTTGGAGAATGTTATGTTAGATATTTTTGGATATGATGACTTCTATGGATTTGATATTGTTGATGCAGTCTGACCCTGATTGTTGTTTTGGTGTTGACATCGATTTTAATTTAGGTTGATGATTATGATTAAGTCCTGATCAGGGATCAGGCATGGTATGGAAAATCCTAGCTTGGAGGGCTAGGTGTTGGAAAATCCTAACCTGGAGGGTTAGGTGTGAAAAATCCTAGCTTGGAGGGCTAGGTATTGAAAAAGTCCTAATTCGGAAGGGTTAGGTGAAAAGTCTTAGCTTGGAGGGCTAGGTGAAAAATCCTAACTTGGAGGGTTAGGTGAAAAGTCCCAACTTGGAGGATTAGGTGAAAAGTCCTGGCTTGGAGGGTCAGGTGCCTAGCTTGAAGGGCTAGGTTGGATGAAGTTCTAACTCAGAGGGGTTGGGTGAAAAGTCCTAGCTTGGAGGGCTAGGTGAAAAGTCCTAACTTGGAGGGTTATGTGCAAATTCCCAACTCGGAGAGTTAGATTTAAAAATCCTTAGCTTGGAGGGCTAAGGTGAATGAAATCCTAGCTTGGAAGGCTAGGTCTGCGTCCCTGGGTCGGTCTGGTGACCGATCAGGGAGTTGGCACGGTGCTCCTTCGTGGATCGGTCTAGTGACCGATCCAGCGATGACTGATCGGTCTGGTGACCGATCAGGGAGTATGTGTTTCACCTATTGCTTGGCTCCTGATCGGTCTGGTGACCGATCAGGGAGCAAACAGTGAGGTTGAGTTCCCTTACTGATCTTCTTCTGATCGGTCTGGTGACCGATCAGGATCACTGTGCAGATCGTTCTGGAGAAAGATCCAACGTCGCGGGTTCCTCTCTATGATCGATCAGGATGGAGCCTGATCTATCTGGTCATGACCTGATCGGTCTGGTGACCGATCAGGAGGCTCCCTGATCGGTCCGATGACCGATCAGGAGCTTTGGACTGCGAAGCTCAGAAATCGCCCGATAAAGGGGTGGATCGGTCTGGTGATCGATCCACAACCTTGGATCGGTCTGGTGATCGATCCAGGAGAGTCCCAAAGAAATCGCGATTTCTAATTGAGCGTTGGGGACCGATCAGAACGGAGCCTGATCGGTCTGGACCCAGCCTGATCGGTCTGGTGACCAATCAGGAGGCTCTCTGATTGGTCCGGTGACCGATCACTTTAATTCAAAATGCACTGTCAGACGCTCTGATCGCGCCTGAACTTATCCGATTCTCTGCGCTTAACATCTGATACATGATTTCTTGCTTGATATGCTATGCTAACACTCTGATTAAGCTGCAAGTGACAGGGGAAGATTCAAACACTCAAGGAGAGTCAATGGAGACCTTTCCTTGGAGCAGGTTTGTCTGTTTTTCCATCTCAGGTTGCAACGGGCACTGGCGCTGGTTGGAGCTGCTGTCTGGGGCTGGTCTGAGGGAGGCTCAGGGAGTCCAGAGGAGCTCAGAGGTAGCTGGTGGTTGTAGGTGAGCAGCTGGAGGCTGCAGAGAGATGGTGTCACCTGATGCTTAGTGGAGGAACAAAAGGAGCGGAGAAGAGTTGGCTGGGAAGAGGTTCTGCTGCTTGAGTTCTCACTGCGACTTTGTGTTCTCCACAACTTGGTTGCGTGTTCTGAAGTTCCATCACTTTGAGCAAGCTACTGCAATCTTGAAGCAATCATCCCTTGCTTGAGCACTTGGAGGAAGGAACAAGGAGTTTCGAGTCCAACAACGAGAAGACACGGGGAAAGGGTTCTTGCGTGAGATCGTCGCTGGGTGGAGCTCAGGAGGAAGCTTGCTGTGTTCTTGTCTTTGCTAAGTGCTAAGTAAGATCTTTCTTGTGTTTCATTGTGCTTAAACCTATATCTGTGATTGAAACGCTGTGGAGAGGTTTCTCCACCGAGAAGGAGGTTGCTTTCTATCCGGTGTTAACCGGGGCTTGATCTGCCGACGATCAAGGGATTGCCCACCTTAAGGGCACGCCAAGGAGTAGGGGCAAGTTATCCCCAAACCTTGTAAACCCTCCTTGTTAGCGATCTTGCTAGTTGGTTTCGTCTGTTTTTGTTTCCTGCATTTCTGCACTCTGTTTCTATTGTTTCCGTTGCCGTGCTACTAACCGTGAAGTGCAGAGAAACCCTAAAGCGACCTAAAGCGAAAGAAGTTTGTGTCTGGCTATATTCACCTCCCCCCCCCCTCTAGCCATCCGGGTTCCAACAGATATGTCTTGATTTTTTGCTATGGTTTCTTTTATGTTTGTTTTGACTTGTATTTAGACTTGGTTTGAAAGGTTGAACAGGACGTGTTGAATGTGTACGATCATGAAATTAGGATGTGTTGGATGTGTATGTAATAAACAAGCTTGAAATAGATGTGTATGTTATGAATAGTATGAGTTGTATTATTTATAAATGATAAAATGTAGAAAGAATAGATTTTGGGAAAAAATGAGCGTTTTACAATGAATTTGGCAACGAAAAATTTTTGTGGTCAAATGATCATAACTCACTTTGCATTGTAAATCTACAACGAGTCTTGTTTTCGTCGTAGATTTGCAATGTAATTAGATTCATCGCATATTTGGCAATGAAGCTATTTACGTTGTAAATTGTGACAAAAACAGGATTCGTCGTAGATTGGAATTGAAAATGGATTCATCCTAGATTTGGCAACGAATTCATTTCCTTTTCAAATATGCCATTTTTCGATGAGAATGCAGATTTGAAATGAAATATATTTGTCATAGATTTGGCAATGAATCATTTCGTTGTAAATTTGCGACGAAAATGGGATTCGTCGTCAAATCTGGGATGAAAATTGAGTTTTGTAACCAAATCTGGGATGAAATTGATTTTCGTTGTAGATTTATATTTGGTGAAAAAAAATTGTAACAGAATTGATGGCAGATTTATATTTTTTTCACAGAGTTTGGTGATGGCATATCCCTGACAAAAATGTTTCGTCGTAGAGTTAGTCACTGATGGGGTTAAGAATCCCAGGGTTGGCACGTGGAACGAGGAAGCTACGTGTCAGGGTCCACCAAGCCTGAACGCCTAGCTCAGACTCCCATGGCCAGGCCGGGTCGTAGACTCCCGAGACCATCTCGGGAGGGCAGATCCTCGAGACCAACTCGGGATGATATACACCCGAGACCTCCCCGGGAAGACAGACTCCCGAGGCCCTCCCAGGAGAGGATATCCTGAGACCCTCTCGGGATAGCGGAGCCCAAGAGTCAATGCACCCGATAGCTCGACCTCAAGTAGTCGTTCCTCTTTCCGGATCAGAAAAGTTGTCGGAGAGTTATTATCCATCATACGTGACAATTAAGGCCTTAATAATCGCTGTAGCCGTTACCCAAAAGTTATCGTGTAACCGACAAATAAGGAATATGGAGGAGAACATGGAAGATACATATTATTAATCCCTCAAGTATATAAGATACTAGAACACACAGGTAAAAGGGGGTACACATTCTGAACTGACAACTATTCTTCTTCCTCTTGCAAGTAATCGAAGGCTGACTTGAGTGTCGGAGTGGGCTCCGCCAGAAAACCTCCAGTGTGTTCCCATTAACGCTCGTGTTGATCTCGCAGGGCATGGTCTACTTCCCCTCATCGTCATCCTCGTGGGCTGGACTCAGGTGAATAGTCATCCACGTCGATTCCTTCCAGATCAAGTTTGGCATTGTCTGTGGGAAACTACTAAATCAACGCACCAGAAGGAGCATAGGGATGGTCGAACCAGAGGGAACCCATCATCTTGATGAAAGAGGAGTTGGATCGCTTGGTTGCTCACGCCGTCAATGGTGCGCTCGAGCAGCGCCAAATTGAGCAAGTCGCATCTCGTCGAGTGACCTTGGGGCAAGGGGATAACCCCAGAATCTCCGTCTCGCACCACCACAACCGTGTTGGGACCGGGTGCATGTTGACGAGGATACGGGTTCGTAAATTTTAAAATATTTACGTGCAGCGGAAGAATTAGCATAAATAATTTTTCAAATTATTTTTAACCACGTATCTAGCATGCGACCTTATGATGTGTGGACATGATCATAAATTAAAATTTTACAGAAAGTAAACTAATTTACTCATTAGCTCGCGTAACTCGAAGTAAGGGATGAGATCCAACCGTAGCGTCCCTTGGAAGCTCCGCCTCTATTCGCGTCCACGCCGAGTTCTCTTCGGGATGACTTCGCAAAGCCACGAGTTTTGTGCCGACGAGAACTACTAGATTCTCCAAAAGCACAACTAGCTAGAATAACAAGAGAGAAAAGATGGAAACTAACCACCAAGTAACGGAATCAAAATTCCGGGAAAGGAAGGAAGGAGTCGCGATCCGCTTCTTCTTCTTCGGCACCTTCTTGGTGGATGAAGCTCTCGGCCACCCTTGGGATGTGCGCCGGCCCTAGGGGAGGAGAGAGAGCCGGCCCTAGAGAGAGAGAGGGGCGTCGGCCCTAGAGAGTGAGAGAGAGAGTTAGAGAGAGAGAGGGAGCTACTAATCTCTTGATTAATTGATTGGAATTCAAGGCTTGCCTTTGGTTCCTTTATATAGTAGCCTCTCCCTTGCCAAGTCTCCCTTTTAACGGAATTAACGGAATAAATTTTCATAAGAAATTTATCTTATAAATTTTCTTGTAAATTATTCCGTTATGCCTAGTTTTATTATAACTAACTTTATAATAAAACAAATATATCTCTCTTTTTAATTATGGAATAAAATTTACAAGAAATTTATAAATTTTTCTTATCATGGAAAAATCAATTCATAATTGATTTTATAAAATTAAAATAAACCGATCCATGGTTCATTTTAATTTCTATAAAAAGAATAAATTTCTATAAATTTCTTTATATAAATCTCTTTATATAAATTTCTTTATATAGATTTATTTATCCATAATTTTATAAAACAAATCGCGCTTGATTTATTTAATAAAATAAACCAAATAAATTGGTTTTCTCTCCTTGTAGTGGCCGGCCAAACCAAAGAGGGTGGGCACCCTCTTTGGCCGGCCACATCAAGCCAAACCCTCGCGAATTAAACTCATTTAATTCGCCCAATAAGCCTTCAAAAGACTTAGCCATTTTAAGCTTCCCGTGCACCTCTGATAAATTCAGATTCGACTTATTTCTCTTGATCGGAAAATCTAATTTTTAACTCGTTTTAAATCCCTCGGATTACTCGTAGTGCGTGTGACTAAATAGGCTTTCGATTTATGTTGGCCGTCTATAATCAACCAATTATAAAACGATCATGAGTGGCACCTAGTAGTACATCATGACCCCCAATTAATCGAAAGATCAACGGTTGACCTCAGAAATGATTCTGAAACCCTTCAGCAGCTCTAATGAATCGTGCCTCATTCCCTTCACCATCTTATACCCACTTGGTTCAGGACACGGTCTATGTGTGTCAGTCCCCACTAGGCTGACTACGTCACACCTAGCCCAAGAAATATCTTTCTTGTCCAACGAATTCTAATTACTCTCATGTTTCCTAGAGATTCAAACTCGGAACATGTGATGCTCTGGCCAGAGGCTTCGAGTAACAATCCGACGATAGGCCTTGGGTATACATCTCCTCGCAAGGAGTGGTGAATCCTTTGTAGGATGTTCAAACATCTTCGGGCACTTCGGCTTATACCCAACCATCCTGGGTCCACACCTCCTTGGAGATGCTTGCTTAAGATGTTAAAGTATAAGTCTCCATGACCAAGATGACTTGAACACCGCAAGTCAAAGGAACATCGCACTTATGCTGCAGTAATAACTTTTATTGACATATCTATATGTAGATTACCATATGAAGTTTTACAATCAGTCACTCCAATGAACTAGTTCCCTTAACTAGCATCCATGTTTATCTCCGGACATCCCAATGTCACCAGCCAGTGAAAATCAGCTGATTAGAGAATAACCCATGCTAGTCTCAACAGAATTGACAGCGTCCGTATTTATCAATTCATCGACTAGGGATATTTTCAATACTTCACAATTGCACATGTAGAGATAATTACTAGTTGTGATTCTATCACAAATTCTCTCATGCTGTGAATTGTATTGTGGACATTCAGTAAATGAGTTTAAGATCTCAATCAAATACACAAACATGTATACTCAAATAGTGAATTTTCATTTATTGAAATAAATGTTTACAATCATAAGGCGATTGCCTTAGGACACTTCTCTCATATCACTAACAAACCGATGATTTGTCTCACCTCCGGTGGGACACGCAGTGACAACTCCAGGGCATCGGGGAGATTTTCGGGGAGATCTGGAGAAGGCTAACTCTGTTGCTTCCAGCGTCCTAAGGCAGGAAGAAGGATTCGGGAAGATGAAGGGACCAAAGACCTTCCAGAAGGCACCCTTCACCCCTTTTTTGCTAGACATCATAGAAGATCCTATGCCAAAGCAGTTCCGTAGTCCTAGCATCACTGACTACCATGGGAAGAAGGATTCAGAAGATCATATAAGCAAATTCAAGAACGCGGCTCTCTTGCACTAGTACACAGATGGTGTCAAGTGCCAAGTGTTCTTGAACACTTTGTCAGGGGCCGCACAAAGATGGTTCCAGAGGTTGTCCCAGGGTTCTATAAATTCCTTCTTGGAGTTTAGAACCGTGTTCCTGCATCACTTTGCCAGCAGCCATTGATATTAGAAGATGATGTTAATGTAGGATCAGTGCCGTCGATAGAGGGGGGTGAATATCGACTCAAAATATTCCTTCGAAAAACTAGTCGTTTGTTCATTCTAGTCAAAGAGTTAGTGCACAGCGGAATAATAAATAATGAAAACAAACAACACACTAAGACTCACGGGATTTATTTGTTGGTGCAAGATGCATCAGTGATGTCCTCCTCTAAGTGTTTCAATATTTGACAATATACTTAAGTCGGTGATACATTGAACAAGGGAAGGGTAGTCAAGAAAACAGGACCAAAGTGAACCAAAGTCCTAGTTATCCTAGGCACGAAGTCCTGGTTCTAAGAATTGGGCACTAAGTCCTGATCATGGATTGGGCACTAAGTCCTAACCAAGGGTTGGGCACAAAGACCTGGTTTGAGGAATTGGGCACGAAGTCCTAGCCGAGGGTTGGGCACCGAAGTCCTGGACCTAGGGTTTGGGCACGAAATCTTGGTCCGAGGGATTGAGTAACTTAGTTGAGCGATGACTAAGGACTAGAGACGGGTCGAGGGTCGGACGTCTTGAGATCCGAGAGTATCGAAGGCTAAGCAGAAGTCCACCCGAATGGACTTGGTGGCAACCGTCTCCTGAGAGGAGTAGGTTGAAGGCGCATTCCCGGGGGTGGGAACTTAGGTGTCGGTTCAACCTAGGGTTTTATGGAAATCCGAAGTCAGAACCATTTTGTTAAGGCTAAGATTGTATATGTGTTTGCTTTGTATTTATGTATCTTGCAGGTACCTAAAACTGAAGAGAAAGCAGGCAAACAACCACAAAGAGGTTGAAAAACAGCTTCCCGGGTGCCCCCATTGATACAGGCGCCCCTATTGACTCAGTCGCCTGAATTAATCAGGCGCCTCCTTCCATACAGGTGCCCAATAAGGCAGGTTTACCAACTTTACGAGTTCAGCGCGAGGATGAGCTTTGACCAAGGTTTGTGAGGCGCCCATAACATCACGGGCGCTCTAGACAAGGCTATAAAAGGGGCTTCAACCCCTTAGCTAAAAACACAACTTCCACGATTATTCTGACCATTCCGAGCTAAAGAAAAGTGCTAGAGACGAAGCCCTGCGACCAAGGAGGCTCCAGGAGGAAGTGCGCGGTACTTCAGAGTTCCAGATCGGTCGGGCGTTCGACTTTTAGATTTTGGTTTGATTTACTTTTCTGCAATTACTTTCAGTATATTTTGATTGTAAATCGTACACTGTAAGACGGGTTTCTCTGCCTCTAGAAAGTCCGTAAAGGAGATCATTAGTGGACGGGCATTCCCGTACTTAGGCCTTGGATGTACTGTCCCTGGGGGGTTGGGAACCAAGTAAATCTCGTGTGTACAAGTCTCGTTGTTTTCTTTGTTCTTTCTATTTTCCGCTGCACTAACTCTGAGTCTAGAACGAAGATCCGAAAGATGAGTTTTTTTTACAAAGTTTCCGTGAGATTTTTATGGTCAATATTCACCCCCCCCCACTATCGACGGCACCGGTCCAACAAGTGGTATCAGAGTGAGGTTGCTCTTCACCGGACTAACCGTCGACGGAGCAAAGACTCCAGGAGTTGAGGGGGAGCCCAGGGGTGAATCAGGTACATTTTATTTTTAATGTCAATGTTTAAGTTTCATATTACGTGTTTCAAGTGCAGGGAGAGAGGACACTACAAAAATCAGTGTCCAACTCGTAAGATTCGGTCTACACCACCGGAAGCAAAGGAGGCACCAGCACCCTGAGTCCGGCGGGACAAAAGCTACATCAAGTGTTTCATATGTGAAAAGTACGGACACTACAAAAATAAGTGTCCGGCCAAGATACGCAAAATTTACGTTGCGAAAAATTTTCAATTTCCTGCATTGTCATATGATAAGTTAGGTAATTTTCCTGAAAAATTAAAATTACTGCATAGTCAAATTAACATTTTGCATGCTCAATTAGAAAATGTAGATATTGCTAAAAAATCAAAAATTAATTGTTTAATCCTTAATGTCAATTCAGTAATTTCTAAGATAAATTCTGATAATTTTAATTCTGAAAATCTGATAATTTTACTGATAACTCTGAAATTCTCAAGGATAATCTTGAAATTCTTAAAGATAATCCAGAATTAATCTTGAAATTCTTTAGGATAATCCAGAAATTAATCTTGAAATTCTTTAGGATAATCCTGAAATTAATTTTAAAATTCTTAAGGATAATTCTAAAATCAACTATGAAATTATTGAGGATAATTATAAAATTAATTCTAAGGATGTTTCTAAGGACAATGGAGATGAAATCATATTAGATGATAATTAAATTATCAAATTATTAGATAATATTGAAGATTATTACAAAACATTAACTAGTGACCCAAATTACTCTACCTACTATGAGGATATTAAAGGATGTGATTTTAATGATGAGGATGAGGAGGAAATTAAATTTTCTGAGATCAAGGGTATAGTTAATAAAATTTACAAAAAGTTAAACAAATCAAAGTTGTTAGAAAAACTCGAAAAATTAACTAAAGAAGAAATAGTAAAGGAATCAGATATTTCTGAAATAATGAAAATGATGAAATTAAATCCACAACTTTTAACCAACCCAGAAATTTTGAAACTTAAATCAAGTTAAATCTTAAAATCTTTAATTTTAATTTTTAATCTTAATTTAATCCTTTATGCAACCTTAATTAAATCATAATTGTTACCTTAATTTGTACCTTAATTATCTCAACCATAATTAATTCCTAATTAATTTAACTTTAATTAATCCCTAATTAATTTAACTTTAATTAATCCCTAATTAATTTAACTTTAATTAATCCCAAATTAATTTAACTTTAATTAATTCTTAATTAATTTTAATTAAGTTAACTTCAATTAACTCCTAATTAATTTAACTTCAATTAATTGTTTTTAATTTAACTCTAACTCGTAAATAACTTAAACTCAAATTAAATAAAATCCTACCCAAACTGTAAAAATAAATTTAATAAAATTAAATATGTCAAAGTGGGTTGGCATATTCGCTAGTTCACACGACATGTATCAAATCGGGAATTTGATACATTTTTAGAAGCTTAATTAAATGTCTTGACTTGTTTGAATCATGCATCAATGTCATGTACATGCATCTGCTTTCATTAAAATTTATGTCATGTTATTTATGTTTAAGTTTATGCATAATTTAGAACGGTTATAGGAAAAAGACAAATTAAAACTTGAACAACCTTGTATTAGGTGGAGGTGAGATGATAGTACATTAGGGAAGCCCTTCTAATAAGGTTAATTAAGGTAAGGCGTACCCTACTTGGTCTGTTTAGTTTGGTGGAACTAGCCGAAGCTACCGATCCAAAACCTAAGCTAGTTAGACCAAAATTTTTCAAGAAGTAATTTTAAAATGAATTTTTGGTAAAAGGCTTTGTCAAGGAAAGGGTTGTTGCTCCAATAAGGCTACGGCCAACGAAGACCTCTGTGCCTCACCAAGACTGGAAGCCGATTATCAAAAATCAAATTCAATTTACTATTTGATAAATTTGAATCTAACACAAGTTTTAATTAACTCTTAGATTTAAAATTCAAAGGAAAATTAATCTAACATCTCACAATACACCCATAAGGCAACCATGCTTGATTGTACTTAGACATCTAGAATGGGTGAGATGTTAAGGATTAATAAATTGAAAAATATTTTTCAAAATTATTTTCCAAAATTCTTAGAATATTTTTCTAAAAATTTATTTTCAAAATAGTGCTTTAACATAATAATATTTTTATGGATTTCATGCTTGTCTGATTGTTTATACATATTATACATTTTCAAAAAGTATATCTTTTCCAAAAATGTTTGACCTACACAATTAGAAACAAGTCTCTTAGGTCAACACCAAAGTCCCTTAAGGCACTTAAATAGAGTCAAACGATGTTGGTGTAGGGGGAGTTGTTTTTAAATTTTTTTGGATTTCGAAAATTGTGCTTTAAAAACCACTATCATTCAAAGTGTTTTTTCAAAATTATTTTAAACATCCTTATCACTTCAAAATATTTTTCGAAAATGGTGCTTTAAATCACTATAGTATGTTTTCAAAAAAGGCTTATTATCTTAAATTCCAAATTGAATTTAAAAAAAATTATCTTCTTGAACTGTTCTTTTGATCGTGATAAACCCTAAAGACACAGAGGAGGTCTACTTCATGATCTACAAGGGCTCCTAGGATGTGTCAGATTTAGGGGGGTCTAAGTCAAAAGAAAACCTTCTGACAAGTATTTTTCGGAAAAATTTTCTGGTAATTATTTTTTTAAATTATTAGATAATTCTTTTTATCTGAACCAAACCCTAAAGACTTAGAGGAAGAGTACTTGTAGTCAACAAGCTTCCAAGGACTGGGTCAAGTTTAGGGGGAGGTCAAACTAAAAGAATTGGTGAACATTTCAAAAACCTTTTGAAAACATAAGGATTTTTTTCTTCAAAATATATTCTTTTATTTTATGAAAATATGATACTATCAAAAACATGTGTTTTTTATTATGGAATTCCTTTTGTTGAAATAATATTTACTTGAGTTTGGAGAATTTCCAGGACACATAGGGAAATGTCCTTGTAGTAACAAGGTTTCCTAGGATTATGTCAGACTGGAAAAGAAACCAAGTCAAGTAAAATATTATGTTTTAAAAAATAATATTTTTCTAAGCACTTTCAAAATATAAGTCAAGTAATAGTTTTTCAAAGTACTAATAGTTTCAAAGTTCATTATATTTTTTTAAAAGAACTTATGTTTTTTCAAAAGAACATATAATTTTCAAAAAAAAAGTTCAATATATGTTTCAAAAGTACTTGCATATTTCAAAAAGATCAATATCTTTTTTTTTTCAAAAGTACATATGTTTCAAAAGTACATATTTTTCAAAGTACAAATTTCTTAGAGTACGAATATTTTTTTAACACTTTTCTAAAGTACAGACATTTTTCAAATACTAACATGTTTAAAAGAACAATTTTTTTCAATCTTTTTTCAAAGTGTAAAATATCTTTCAAGATTATCTTTCAAGTAAAAAATCTTTTTATGAGTGCAATCTTTTGAAAAATCTTTTCTAAATGAAAGTTTCTCTAAGGCAAGAATTTTTTAAAAGTTCAATCATTTTCCTACAAATATAAAATATTTTTTAGAATTGCATAATACTTTTCAAAGTAGATTTTTTTTGGGTGGAATTTAAGTACTTAGTTGTTTAACTAGCTTTTTGCTATCCTTTCAAAAATTATACTAAGCACTTTCAAAAGGAAATATTTTATTCATTGTTGGTGCAAGTGTTTTGGTCATTTTTTGATGTATGACAAAGGGGGAGTGAGTGCGTGCTTAAATTAGAAATTTTTTTTAACTTCCCAAAAGGATCAAATGAGATCAAAATGTTTTTTTCAAAAAGATAGGAGAGTGAGCTAAAGTTTTTCTCCCAAAGGATCAAAAACTTAGATTTTTTTTCAAGAATTATAATTTAGCCCTTTCAACCAATCTAACTTAAGATATTGTCAAACATCAAAAAGGGGGAGATTGTTGGTGCAAGATACATCAGTGATGTCCTCCTCTAAGTGTTTCAATGTTTGACAATATACTTAAGTCAGTGATACATTGAACAAGGGAAGGGTAGTCAAGAAAATTGGACCAAAGTGAACCAAAGTCCTAGTTATCCTAGGCATGAAGTCCTGGTTCGAAGAATTGGGCACTAAGTCCTGATCATGGATTGGGAACTAAGTCCTAACCAAGGGTTGGGCACGAAGACCTGGTTCAAGGAATTGGGCATGAAGTCCTGGCCGAGGGTTGGGCACCGAAGACCTGGTTCGAGGAATTGGGCACAAAGTCCTGGTCGAGGGTTGGGCACCGAAGTCCTGGACCTAGGGTTTGGGCACGAAGTCTTAGTCCGAGGGATTGAGCAA
This sequence comes from Boesenbergia rotunda, assembly GCA_024364735.1. NCBI lineage: Eukaryota > Viridiplantae > Streptophyta > Magnoliopsida > Zingiberales > Zingiberaceae > Boesenbergia > Boesenbergia rotunda. The sequence continues at coordinate 408,303 of JAGFNQ010002213.1, forward strand.
CTTAGCTGAGAGATGACATAGGACTAGAGACGAGTCGAGGGTCGGGCATCATGAGATCCAAGAGTATCGAAGGCTAAGCAAAAGTCCACCCGAATGGACTAGGTGGCAACCGTCTCCTGAGAGGAGTATGTTGAAGGCGCATTCCCGGGGGTGGGAACTTAGGTGTCGGTTCAACCTAGCGTTTCATGAAAATTCGAAGTCAGAACAATTTCATTAAGGCTAAGATTGTATATGTGTTTGCCTTGTATTTATGTATCTTGCAGGTACCTAAAACTGAAGAGAATGCAGGCAAACAACCACAAAGAGGTTGAAAACAGCTTCCCGGGCGCCCCTATTGATACAGGTGCCCCTATTGATATAGGCGCACCCATTGATACAGGTGCCCCTATTGACTCAGGCGCTTAAATGAATCAGGCTCCTCCTTCAATACAGGCACCCAATAAGGCTGGTTTATCAACATTGCGAGTTCAGCGTGAGGATGAGCTTTGACCATTGTTTGTGAGGCGCCCTATAGCATCACGGGCGCCCTAGAAAAGGCTATAAAAGGGGCTTCGACCCCTCAGCTAAAAACACAACTTCCACGATTATTCTGTGTAGCGACCCGCCTTCTCTACCTTAGACGGATCGTTACTTTTCTCTACTTCTCAACTCTTTTACATGACTAAAAGTGCGGAAATCTTTTTTTTTCTTTTAAATTCTTCTAACAATTATATTCTAACTTAAGTAGTCA